>JBBPDA010000105.1:42802885-42825349 GCA_037974385.1 Arnoldichthys spilopterus | reverse complement strand
ACCACCGAGAGGAACTTCGATACATACTTATGCCAAGTTCTCTACTACTACAGAGAGCAACTACAATAACTACATGCGTATGCCAGGTGCTTACACTAGCTACAGAGAGCTACTACAGCAATAGATAAATGTGCCAAGTGCTTACAAAAATTACTACATGTGACAAGTGCTTACAAAAACTACAAGTGCTAGGGTAAAAGTTACAATAAAACTAAAAACTATTTCCTGGATGACGTCTGGTTGGTTATCTGAGAGCAGTAGTTTGTGTGTGTCTGGAAGCAGTAGTTTGTGTGTGACTGCTAGGTTTATGTGCTGAGGTGGGTGCGGAAAAGTTGAGTCTTGAGTTGCTTCTTGAATGTTGAGAGAGAAGTGCTGGTATTGCAAAATATGAGAGAGGAGAACAAGTTTGTTCCTGTTTCCCACAGCAAAGCTAGTGTGCTTCAGGGAGACAGGCATTTCAATAGTGCAGTTAAAGTGATAAGGCTTGAGCTTTTCACCTTTGGTTTCTTTACTGAGGTCGATCTTCTGGACTTCTGTCATGTGGCGATGCTGAGAGGGCACACGCCAAATCTTCAATCTGGCAAAACTTTGAGACTTGTTTGTGCTTGTCACTGTGGGAGTGCACCTCATATTATCTGAGCATGGCATAAAGATTCAGATTTGAAGGTTTAGATATGGTGAGAGATCATTACCCTGTTCTGCTCAAGAGCTTCCAGTTGACTTTGCACTGATTTATGCTTTAAAACACTTTGGGACAAATTTGTCACTGGTCAGAATGGCATTTGTTCAGAAAAGCCACAGTCCATTGATCTGGCTTTGGTGGAAGGAGTGTGGGATTTGGCACTTGGAGGTGAAGGAGGCGACCTCCTGGTCCGTTCCTGAATAATGCATATGCATGTTAAGGATATTTGATTCCATAGCCTTGAGACTAAGCCCATTTGCAGTATTGAGTGCTCAGTCTCTGGATATCATGCAGAGAAATGTCTGGAAAAATTCCCTTCCTAATATTCTCCCCGTAATGAAACACCTTGATTGCCGCTGTGTATGGTGGGTGCTGGGTGCTGGGTGGTTGGGTGCTCTTCCTGGGTGAGTAATGGCAGCAGGTGGGAGAGTAATGTAGTAGGGGCCCAGTGCAAAGGCTCAAATGGAAGGAGGCTGGTCCAATCAACAACACTCTTTATTTTTAACTTCTAACAAGCTGCCATAAACTAAGCTCCCAACCTACAACAAGCCTTACTCCCAGATTGATTTTAAAGACAAGTTTTTGATTTGGACACTCTTTTAATACAGGTGTGGTAGAAATCCCTGACATCTCTGATATATGTATGAAACAGGATATTAAAAAACTGTCTGCTGTAACAGACATGGAGTACAAAGCACTGTTGTTCGTCACTCTGGATAAGAGCGTCTGCTAAATGCTGTAAATGTAAATGTAAACAGAAAGCAATGTTTCAGAAAAAAGTCACTAAAAACTGCTTCTTTAACTGCTTCATTTTCTGCAAATTTTAATGCACAATTTCTGTTTATTTGTTGCTTTTATTATACTTACAACAAAATACATGAAATAAAACATTTGTTCCCCAGTATATTAACATAAACAGTGTAAAATGTGTGTTTTAATGTGCATACATGTGCTCTCTTTTCACTTAGAAAATCAACAAAATGTTACATACTGTTTTACAAATTCCTGTGTATTATTGCATAGTAGTTTTATTGCATTATTGCATAAAGGTTTATTGCTTTATGCCACTACAGCACATGTATAAAATGTTCTATATAGATAAGGTGGTCGTTATTGACTGGTAGTGCAATGCAGTCTGTGGTATTTGGAGTCAAAGTGGTTATATAACAGATGCTTGTGGTGTGTGTCCACAGATCACACCGGGCAGCAAGGCGGCCAGTGGAAACCTGACCCAAGGTGACATCATCATGACCATTGATGGGGTCAACACTGAGGGCATGACCCACCTGGAGGCCCAGAACAAGATCAAATTAGCAGTCCACAAACTGAGCCTCAGCATGCAAAAGTAAATAATGTGCACATCCTCACTCTCTATCTCTCTCTCTCTCTCTCTCTCTCTCTCATAATCTCTCTCTTTCTCTCTCTCTCTCTCTCTCTCTCTCTCTCTCTCATAATCTCTCTTTCTGACTCTCCATCATTGAGTCTCACTCTATCCTTCTGTTTTTTATCATTCAGCCACAGTGTAGATGTTCAGAGACGACACCAATCCATCATATCCACCTTTGTCATAATTATTTTTACACTGTTGGATGGAAATGAGCATTAGTCTTCACAATTAAAAAACTTGCCTATGAGGCATAAAGGCAGTTACAGTTGAGCTGGCACACAGCTGGAATCAAAAATACATTCTGACACCTCAGTATAATTCAGAAACATGTAGATGAGAAATCACCGAAATATCCTATAGGCCTCCAAGCTGCTGACATGCATACATTACACACAATGAGATTCAGGGGGACAAAGAGAGAAAAAATCTATGGTGATTTTTTCAGCTTTTTAATAAATGTAGAACACTCCGTCAGCTCTGACTGGAGGAGATTAAGAACTATGATGGAGCAGACTGAGCTGCAGAGGAAAGAGCTGCTCTCTTAGTGTTGCTCTCTTAAATACCACAGCTTGCCTGTGAAATATCCCCTTGGCTCTATGACTAGATCTCTACTAGCTCTGCATTAGCTGATCTTCCTGACCGCTGCTCATCTGCTGAGGGATAGCACAAAAATATCCTCTCTTTTAAAAACTGTCTGGGGGGAAAAATGTCCCCACTTACTTTCTGAGTGTTTAGATTAAAAATATGTATATCTATCTATCTGTCTGTCTGTCTGTCTGTCTGTCTGTCTGTCTGTCTGTCTGTCTGTCTATCTATTTATCTATCTATCTATGTAGACCAATCAGAGCAAGTTCTGTGGAATTTTCTCTCATCACACTCAATTTAGTTGTTAGACATGATTTTTTTGACAACATCACCATATATGAGTGATCATTACCATGAGTTCAGACATAAGCCACATGCTTAAATAAGATCCATAACATGACTGCCTACTGACTGTTTGCACAAATCATGTATGGATGGCACACTTTAGACCATAAAGCCTCCTGTCAGGCGTGTAGGTGAGACCAGCTGAGATTTATTCCATTTTAGGGAGCTGTATAGGGACGGAGTTCGGTGGTTCAGATCTTCCTCAGCAAGATTAATTTAACAAGACTTTTTCATGCCTCACAAACACAGCCTGCCCTCTCCTTCTTCCTCTCCAACCTTTCTCCTGTCTGATCAAAGACTTGTACAAAGACAGGAATATATTCATGTAGTATATGTTTAGCTATCCCTATTTCTTTTGCATATTTAATGTTCAATGATGGGAGTCATGGGTAAACTGCCAAACATCATTACAAGTGAAGATTTGCTTCATTAGTGTTAGTGTAGTCAGCAGATTGTACAGACCCTTACACTGTCCAAGGAAAATGGTATATGACCCATCAAACAAAAGTTTCATCAAACACTTGTAGATTATTTTTAACAGATGATGCATCTATCTATCAATCCGTCAATCTGTCCATCCGTTTATCTGTGTGCTAAACTAGAATGGAATTCTATTCTATTCTATTCTATTCTATTCTACGATACAATGAAACTGTATTGTCAATTCCTGAATTTGTCTTTGCCTTCACAAGTCCACATACAATAGCAAAAAGTAAAAAAATATACAAAAAATATATGCAGAATAAACAAAAAACTTAAATGGAGCTAAAAATGTGTTTCATCCAGTCAAAAAATTCATTAAGAAGCCACAAAAATTATTACCTGAGGAATAAAAGTGTTTCACATCTGAAGTAATAAAACATTACTTTTTAAACTATGGTTTTTAACAGAATACTCTCTAAATTATGTGGTGGTGAGGAATTGTAACCTTCAGCTAAAATGCTGAAGCGCTGAAGTGTGATTATTAACTGAGAACAGGGCAAAGGTCACAGTGGTATTGCTATTATAGTCTTAAATAAAAGGCTATTCAAAAGCAAAAATGTGTTTTTGAAATTTTGAGTGGTCCTCCTGACCTGCCCACTCCTTTCAAAAAGCTGGATGAGGCGAGCCACAACCACCACATTTTATGCTCAAAAAGCTTATGATGCTTGTATGCTTGGCTTCATAAGCTGCTGAAGGACAGAATTCCTGAAAGGAAATCCATCTAAAATCAATTACTGCCTTGTTAAAATCCAGTTAACAGTGAAAAGAACTGAGTCATTCACGAATGCTTTTGTTGTAAAACAACCTTGCCATTCTGTTCCTTCGCTTTTGGCTCAGAATATTGAAAACAACACATTTCTTGCAAGAAACCTTGGTGCAAGCTTACGTAAAGCTTACATAGCTTATTCTTTGTGTGTTGAAGGATACATGGTCTTATAAGTAGTCCTAAAAGGCTTTTATGTTTCCCATGAAGTTGATTTTAATAATGGACACAGTCAACCGTACAAAGTCCATGTCCCTTTTCCTGATGACATGTGATGACAGTAATAGAGTCACAATGAAAACAGAGTTCACTTGTGTCTGTAGAGTACAATGCGCAGTGTTTGTATGATCTGTTTTTAACCACTGAGCTTGTGCATGACCATCTTCATTGTTTCGTTTCTGCCAGGTCAAGACGTCCAGCCCCTGTGCCAACAGCTACACCAAGAATGGACTCACCCATGCCAGTTATTCCCCACCAAAAGGTAATGTCCCATTCACTAACATCAAAATACCTGCCTCTTTGCATCAGCCATGCATGGAAAACGTACCAATGTACAACTACAGTACTGTGCAAAAGTCTTAGGCTGTGTTGATAGTTTAAAGTCATTTATCTGAGCAGTTGATCTGAGTTTCTTTACGCAGCAAAAACACAAGTGAACATTTTAATAAATGCAAACACACAGGATAGCAACGAAAAGAATGAAGAGGCTTGTAAAGAGTTCTTGATGTTGGGTGAGCTGGTTAGAAGACACAGGTTTGGCTCCAGATTTCTCCTTTATGCTTCCAGTCATTGCATGTGTGTGTGTGAAGTTCCATCAGCACCTGATTTCATCTAATGAAAGCCCAAACCAGTGATTTGATGGAAACTACTGGGCATTCGCTAGAAGACCTCTGGTAATGGTCAAACCAACACACAGATGCATAAAATCACTGTTTACTGTCCAGATGAACAGCTTTTAATGGTTCTTTTTTAGTTGCCTAAGACTTTTGCACAGTACTGTATGTTGAGCAATATGAGCACATCTTTACAAGTGTTGAATGTTGAGGCTGAGATCCTTTTCTTAACTTTTGCATCAGAAGAGTTATTTTATTTAAGCTACCTAATAAGATGTGTGTTCCCCTGCGCTGAGAGGGGTTAGTGGTCAGAATGGCAATGCTCAATATACTATCAGATCCACTTTTTTCTCCTTTTTTTTTTTGGTTGGTTGGTTGGTTGAATGCTGGCTCCCTCTAAAGGGACTCTTTGGTGATGCAATATCAGGTAAAAGCACAAACTCTTTCCCAGGTGTAATAAAACAGCAGTCCTGATGTTGTTTGATTGGTTCATTGATTCTTACTGTTTTCTCTTTTCTCTCAGTGGTATAAGATAATAAAGTATCTTTATTTATTTATTTATTTTTTGTTTCGTGCTCCTGCACTATGTCACCCAATATTATATTAATCACAAAGGAAACTGTGGAAGAAGAGGAAGACGATGCCCCTGTGAAAAGATTTGGCATTCGATTGGCTAAAAAACCCTCCAAAAAGTCACTCGTTCCAAATATCGAGGTGGAACCTGCTGAAGAGCGATCTGAGATTACATGTACTCCCCAACCACCTATCAGCTCACCTGCCAAAACCCCTCCTCCTGCGAATGTTTTCCCTGGGAGTGGGGTAAAAATCACTCCCAGCCAGAGGTGGCAGTATAACTCTCCTTTAGGCCTGTACTCTGCAGAGACTGTGCGAGAGATGGCCATGCAGCAGGGTGCCTTAGATGGCATGACATTCTTGGGGTAGGTAATATTACAAGACCTAACCCAAGTATCTTTGCCTCACTCATCTTAATCTACCCAGATACCATTTCTAACAATCTGGGCTTGAAGAATGCAAACATATAATGGAAAAATGTCTCTTTTTGTAAAACTACCTCCTTATATCCTCTTTGGATTCTTGCCATTGTACGATATCACCTAGGATATTTACTGCATGAATTCTTTTGAATGGATTGGGCATTCTTTATGTCAAACCTGCACATATAGAACCAAATGGATAAGAACAATCTTTCTTATTTAAACTAATCATCTGTGGTAGATAATTTGCATTAAAAACTAACCACTAACCACCTCTTCCAGCCTTTTAATTCACCACAACGTAACACTGAACCACTTTTAACACTTTAGTAACATGAGATAAGGGGAGGTGTTGGCTGGCATTACCTACAAACCCACAGTGGCCTGTTCAACCGGACTATGGCAAAGAATACTCAGAACATTCCGAAATTACCTCTGCACATTCCATTCTTAAATGCCAGTGATCAGCTGGGAATGTGCTCGGTGGCAAGCACTCTTGGTTTACCTGGCCCTCTTCCTGCTCACTGTAATCTGAACAGGCCCCTTAGAGGAGCCATTTCTGCATGTATAACTCTGAGCTCTTTTCCAAATGACCACATACACCAGTTATTTTGATCCTGTCAGGACTGCATGGCCTCTCGTTATATTGCCGTGCTTGACGTACTTCAGGTTATAGATTACACCAGCATCACTCTTTAATGATGAGCAAAGGTGGTGTCCCATTTGCAAATGTGGGCTCAATCCACCTTTGCCCAAGCAACTTAGTAGAATTGTTTCTCACAAAGTTGGAAGCCTATGTCCATCTGTTCTGCACTCAGTGTTGTTAGCCTGGCTGTAATAAGTGTCAAGGTGTTTCTATTCTGGTGAGTCCCGAAACGTGAGGGTACGTTCACACGTGACCCAGGCCTGACACAAAGGCAAGCCGTGTGCTATGAGGGATGTGCTCATCATGACTGTACAGAGTAGTGACCTACCCTCAGGCTCTTTTAATGGGTCTGGAATGTCACAGCTCTTGTTACAGTGTATCCCAAAACATGTCCTACTGCAATTATACCGTCATTTATTTCACATCCTATTTGCAGCAGACATGAGCAGAAATCATCACATGTCCTGTTTATGTGTCCATGTGCAGTTTTACTTTATTTTTTTTTATTTTTCATGTTCAGTCTTTGTGGATTAGAACACATGTCTCACTTATAGACTTCCAGGAAGAAGTGTATTTTTGTCTCCCAAAGTACAATGTAAATACACCATCAAAGGTACAGGACATTATCCCAAAAGCCTAACTGTGTATTTTAATGCACTGTAAAGGTACACTAGACTCACTTCGCCAAAGGAAAGAGCATATTTGTACCCTTCATGACTTTTTCAGACAGAAAAACAGGGTTAGGGTTTTAAACGAAAAAAACATTAAGCACATTTCAAATAAAGAACTGCAATGGAATATGTTGCAACTAGTCGAAGGTACTGAAGATGTACCCTAGAAGATGCCACCTTAGTGACAGAGATTGTTCACAGTAAACCACAGTTTAGATCTTGTTTTTCTGTTTTTCAGAACTACGTACGTGCTGTATCTGTACGTAATACTACATTTTGGTTGTTTTTTCTCCTTTATACATTATATAAGATTGAGAGCAAAATGCTTTGCTTAATTTTGTGGTAAAACTCTTTGAGTGGTCACTAAGAGATACAATTCTCAATTTTTTTTTCAACCTAAATAGTCCAATATTTCTTGGAATTAAATCTTATTAGCATACATTAAATATTTTTTTCTCCTTTTCCCTTATTCCATTTTGTTATGACAGTGATTATATGAAAAGCTTTTTTCAAAATTCATTAAAATCCCTTAAATATGAATTATAAGTAATGAATAATTTGTTATTATATGTTTTCATGGCTTTACCTATATAAGAAATATCATTGCTATACTCTATTAATACAACTTTTATAGGATAAATAAATAGGTGTTTTCTATTTTTGTCAGCTATTCTATTCTGTCCAAAAATGTTACAAATGTATATGTATACATATGTATAGCATTTTGGAATGAAACCTTTCATCTGTAAATTTAGCTTGATTTTAGGAGAGGCTCAGCCTTTCACGTTCCTGCTCTCTGGCCATGCTGCAGCAGCCCAAGCTTCTGTTCCAGTCAATCATTCTGTACCGCTTCCAAACTGGAATGTCACTCTCATGAGACAAGTGCACCAATAATAACCATTATTTCCATCATGTGGCAAGAGAAAACGCTGTTTGAATATTTATGGCTCCCCTTGTATTGCTCAGGTTATTGTTGTGCTTCTTTCTGGAAACAAGAAATAAAAAGTGAACTCACAGTTTGTTCTTCCTTTCATTAGCTAACTCGTCGCTGGAGGGAGTTCTATTCTATGACCACAGTACTGGAGAAAAGCTAACACTGATTCCTCTGTCTCTCTCTGTCTATGTCTTATCTCTTTGCCCCAGGTCATTGCCAACACAGCTGCCAAGTCAGTACAATAAGTGTATAATCTTCAAAGTTTGCTTGAGTGTTTGGGCGTGTATATGTATGTGTGTGTGTGTGTGTGTGTGTGTGCGTACATTTGAGTGTGTGTGTGTGTGTGAGCATGGTTCTCAGGCCATCGAGTGTTACTTGCTTGTTTTCTAATGTATTGAGGGATTGTATACAAGGGAAATGGCATTTATGACAATTCTACGTATTGAATGCAAATAGCTTTGGATTATTCCACTGGGTATGTGCTTGAGACCTTGTTTGCCATGTGTAAAATTGCATGTTGTTGTTTCTCCACATGCAGTATCAAATGTTAAAGTATGCTCTAGAGCAATGCCTCCCAAACTGGTCCTGCTGTACATCCTGACCTGCACATTTTTCCCCTTCCCAACACACCTGGTCATTACCAAGCTGTTCATGAGTTAAAGTGGGTAGGGGGTACTTCAGGTCTGGTGTGGGAACCACTGCTGTAGTATAGTGTTCACAAACCCTGGTTCCTGTAGATCTACTTTCCTGCAGTCTCCATCTAACATGCTGCCCACCCATACCTGCAATAAATGCATCTGAGTCAACCAATCAAGTACTTTTGAAGATGAGCAGATGTTGTAGATTTTGGTTGGAACTACACTTCTCTGGAAGGTTGCTCTCCAAGACCAGGGTTGGTGAACACTGCTCTAGAGAGCTACACATGTAATGTATATTAAATGCATATAGCACATGCATTGCTTATACAGTACATGTAAAGTCTGTGTTCATTCATTTCATCAGCACCCTTCTACTGTGGTGAAACTGACTATTTCTAATGGAATAGTTTGGCAAAATATTGCATTTTCACAACCAACTTACCCTAGATGTAACTGATCAGCCAAGACATGTTCAAAGTCAAAAATTTCCTTCTTTTGTTTAGTGTTGTGCTACTAAGCAAATATTCCTGTTTGAATGATGAGGTTCTGTCTGTATTCAGAGTGGTTTTGATATATGGAGTGTCAGAGTTTTTGCATTTCACATAGCAACACTGATGCAAACCTTTTTTTTTTGGATAAAAATTACAAAATTTCAAACACCTCACACAACAAAGTCATAATAACAATCATAATAAAAGTCAAATCATTTCCATACCTCTCAACCTGTCGGTACTACATCCGATATTGAGTTCGGCAAAAAAAATTAAACACCATTTCACAGCCATTTTAGACCAGAGCACTGTAACCTATAACACAATATTACACAATTGTTGTTTCTGGCTTGTGTTATATTACAGCTGCTTATGTCTAAAGTCAATACCTACTTAATAGCCATTTTCTATTGATTTTAGGAATAAGGGATTGGGAAAACACACTTTGTACCCAGGAACAAAAATAAAATAGAACACTGTTATATAATCAGTCATAAATTATCAGATTAATCTTATATGTGATTAGTCTTCTCCACCACTGGTGTTAGATGTCAGTAGCAGAGATGTTTTGTTCATTAATACAGCTCACAAGTCAAGCTGTGGTCTAGTCTGTGCCACCTTAATGAAGAGCTGGATGCAGTTTGAGTGAGTTGAGAGACATTTTGGGATGTATTTACAGAAAAGATTTAAGTACATTTTGACTCTTGTTTGTAAGAAGCATCATAGCATCGTAGCTCAAGCGCTAAACTAAAGAACCAAGTATGTCTTGGCTGATCCACTCCATTTGGGGTAAGTCTGAAACTGTGTTAATAAGATTTTGTACCAAACTATTCCTTTAAATTGTTGATGCGCATGCTACCAAGTATGTATTCTTAACTTGTACAGTGCAGTAGTCATCTGTTGTTTCTTTGAGGCCAGTAACCTAGTTAGATAATGCCTTGTTCACACTACACAATTCTGAAAGTTGCTGGATCGCTGTACTGTTCACACTACACAACCTCGAGACTCCCCATCACAAGTCAGACAGTTGTGTAGAGTGAACAGAGCAGTGACAGGGCGTCACCAACTACACCATCTTTCAGCTCGATTGGTCCATCCAGTCTACAAAACAACGTTCTGTCATGAAAGTCACACAAGACATGACATAAACAGCGGTTTAAAAATGGGCATCCAACATTAACTAATGATGTTTGCGAGATCATACCTTTGGAAAAAACATGCAAAGGGAAAAGGAAAGGGATCTGGGTGAAAGAATGGATCAAGCACACACAGGCAGTATGGATTGTCTGTTCTACAGGAAGTTGGTGTTGGAGGTAAGTCATTAATTCCTGTAAAGTTTGCTGAGTCTACTGTGATGCAGCCATGCTCTTCATCACGTTAAGTAAATGTCCCTTGCCTCTTTCTGTACCCTGCACTCCCACTGTAGCCCAGCGGTGACTGGCCCAGATATTAAGCGGGTTAGGTATCTGGTCTGAGTCAGTGACAAGTCATTGTAGTGTTCGCATATAGTGATTGTTTATCACCTATCATTTTGAAAGCTCCCAATCAAAAGCTTTTGTAAGCAACTCCTAAGCAGCCTTAAAATCGTGTAGTGTGAACAAGGCATTAAAGAATTCAATGTTGACTGAAGCTATTCCACTACATATTCAGTACATTGTTATATATCTGGACTAAAGGTAAGTCGGTGCTTAGTCCACTGTGATAAAACATCACGCTCTCTCTGTCCATGTCTCTCTCTGCCACTCCCCCACCTGCGAACCCAAACCTGGACACTCCCCCTTTCCTGCTTCCTGTTCACCACCCAACTGACCACTGACAGCCAAGAGTACATCCCCAGTTTCAATCCTATTGCACTGAAGGACTCTGCCCTGTCCACTCACAAGCCCATAGAGGTAAAGGGCCCTGGTGGCAAGGCCACAATCATCCACGCCCAGTACAACACTCCTATCAGCATGTACTCACAGGACGCCATTATGGACGCCATTGCCGGCCAGGCCCAGGCCAGGGGTAGCGATCTGAGGTGAGTTCTATTAGCAAACCTTATGGCCCCCAAACTGCTTCAGGACTCAGATTGAGAAGATTGATGTGACAGGCACAAAAAACACAGAACATGTTAAAGCACACACACAAAGTAGATCAGGTTTATTATTTCTTGTCATTTCAGTATATTCATGAAGTGGGAAATTAATTCATCAATTAATCTGCAGTTCGGGAAAAGAACAGATACAGTTGACTGGAGTTATTAATTACTCTGCTATTAAGGAAAGAACTGTAATTTGTGTAGTGTAAGTCTGAAATTCTGGCTCAAATGCCATTGTTTGATTCATTTTTAGTATCTAAAAAAAGTCCTATGGTTTTTTTCAATTGACTTTTAAAAAAGTGCTAAAAATTTATATTTTTTTCAAACATGTCAATGCTCAATTGTGCCTAAGTGTGCTTTTCAGTGTTTTATTTTCTTCAAGAAAACACTGGTTAATGTGAGAATCTTTGTGAAAAATGTGAGTTTTAAGAAGAGATTTCTTCTTCAATTTTTGTGAAAAAGGCCTATTGACTGTTTGATGCTCTGACATTACAACCAGTGTGCTTTAAAATAACGGTGAAGAAAGGGATTCTTTGTAGCGATACCTTAAAAATATCTTTTTTGGACCCTTAAGAAAACTTCCAGTTGACGTAGTTGAACGAAATTACACATGAATTTTCTAAAGCAAAAAATTTTAGGGCTGACCTAGACACATTTAAACAACTTTGAATCAGTATTCCATTCAGACCTATACAAAATGATTTTATTTTGAATCTGACCGCCACTTGAAAATGCAAATGTGTTCCCAAATCTAAACACTAGGGGGCATCATTGATCAGCTGAAACATTATCACCAGAATGGCTCCAACTTAGAGCACTGCAACATATACATGTGAATGTGCTAAGCTTAGCTGTGAGCTTTTTGCCAGTTTGTATGACTAAGGGAACAAATGAGCAAACGTGCCTTTGGGGTATGTCAGTCTTCAGGTACTCATGCTGGTGTGAGTGTGTGTGTGTGTGTTTGCCAACCTCATCTTTCCTTTCCTCTCCCTTCAATTCTGTCACTCCATCCTCAACCAACCACTCGACATATCAACAACCAACCTGCCAACCACACTATATTCCACATCCTTGCTTCACCCCGCTTGTCCCCTCCCCCCTGCGTGACATTGCCCTACCCCATCCCGGCTCATCGTGTGGCTGTCAGTGGTGAGGACCCTGCTTCTGGATCTCCTTTGGCGTAAGTTGGCACAGTCTGTCCAGAACCATCTCATACGCTCAGCTGTGTTTTCTCATCTTAAATGCGCTTTCATCATTATCAAGGGTTGGTTGCAAAACGCCAAAGTGCGCTATCCCTTTGTTTTTTTTATGTATTTTTATGTAGATGTCTAGATATTTAGATAATGCGCTTATCCATAATACCGTCAGTTTAACCAAAGCAATGCCAGGAACACAGTAAACACAGTAGGCTCAAGACAATGAAGGAATGTTCTGAGTACATCTGTGCCCTCATATACTGATATACATCTAACACACCACACTATGTTTACATATGCTTGCAAACGGGAACACATCAGTAATACACTGATGCCCGTGGTAATGCAAATGAGAAAACACTTTCTCTTACAGAACAGTGTTAACAGAACTGTTTGGTGTTATTTTAAATAAACTACACTAGTAAACATTCATTTGATCTTTGTTTCCATCTCTTTCTCCTTTGGGGGCAGTCCACTCCCTATCAAAGATCCTCTAGTGGACAGTGCCTCTCCAGTCTATCAAGCCGTGATCAAGACAGATGATAAGGAGAACGAGCTTTCAGATTGGGCTCGCCGTGCAGCCAACCTGCAGTCCAAGTCCTTCCGCATCCTCGCCCACATCACAGGGACTGAGTACCGTAAGTACACTCTTCCTTCATTATGCTGGGATGTTTAGACTTGCACTGTATGATTATGCAGTTATGTCATCCCGCATATGCTCAGTTAATACAGCCTCATTTGTTTTGTGTTGCTTTCAGTGCAAGACCCAGATGAGGAGGCTCTCAGGAAATCAAGGTATTCAGTGCTTTGTCACATATATTATATTATATTAAGTGAAAGTGACTATTTGTCATTGTGAACACACTCAAGCACCACAACAAAATGTGACCTGCATTTAATCTATCACACATGCACACGTGGAGCAGCGGCTGGGACTTGAACCTGCGACCACCACCACCACTGTCCACCCATTGCCCATTATGTTATGTTATGTTATATAATGTTATCACTGTCCAAGAAAACAAGTATCTCCAAAATTGTAACTTTATAGAAAACAAAAACATTCCTTTTAATGTAAGTAAATTAAAGAACATTTTAGAACAAGTGATTTTGTAGCATTGTTCATCATGAAGGTTTCACGCAATATAAAAACCAGCTGCTGTGTTGATGCAGAAAAATAAAAATAGAAAAATAAAAAATGGAGTTAAGTAGTTTTCTCTGGACAGTGATTATATTATATTATTATTATTATTGATTTTTTGTACAATTTAAACAGATAGATGGGACCAAAACCCAGCAGAGTGCACATTTATGATCCAGTTTTAGAAGCTTAAATGTAATATTTCTCTTTTTTCTTCACTCCACCAATCTGTGCTAAGGGAGCGGTTTGAATCGGAAGTAAGGGGCCCAAGATTTGCCAAATTGAAAAACTGGCACCATGGCCTGTCTGCACAGATCTTGAACATCCAGGAGTAAGGTTTACCCAAGGGTGACGGACACAGGTTACTAAAGCAACAGTCAACAAGGAGAAGAAGGAGAAGGCAACACAAAAGGGAGGTTATAGGGATAAGTGTTGTAGTGACTGCATTGTGAGTTAAAGCATTAGATTAGTCCATATGAGAATGCAGAAAGCTCTCATTAGTGTTCCATGTTCATGTGTCAGTATGTCTAATGTATCTTCCTGCCAATAAGATAAAACTTAAAGCTTTTTTCTTTTTATTTCTTTTCTTTTCTTTTTTTTCTTTTCCTATCTTTTCTTGTTTCTTTTCTTTTCTTTTGGCTGTTTATCCTAAATTAAAAATGATTTGTTGCTGTATAAAGACAAAATCTTAGAGAAACACACAAACATGTATACTATGCAATGCACCACCACATCTCATACAAACATATATGAATAGATTATACTGTTATTAATGTGAATAAAACATTATTTCTTTTATCCAAATTAACCATATGGGTGTTGTCATTGTCACTGTCAATGCTGTTTGACTTTCAGTGTGTCTGGTGATTTGTTAATATGCCTATTGCTCTGGGAAGTGACTGTAAAAAGTCCACATTGACGCCAATCAATCATAACATTAACACTTCCTCCCTAATATTGAGTAGGACCTCACATGCTGCTGAAACAGCTCTGACTGTGTTGCACTGTGTGATCTGACCTCTTCCTATCAGAGTCAGCCTTCACTTTAGAGTGAAAGAGAAAAAGTGACTATTTGTGATTGTGAACACACTCAAGCACCACAACATCTGCATTTAACCCATCACACATGCATATGTGGAGCAGCGAGCAGCTATCAACAGCACCCGGGGAGCATTGTAGCAGGACGGTACCTCAGTGGTGCCCGGGCCGGACTTGAACCTGCGAGCATTAGTTCATAAGGGCAACTACTGCCCCCCTTTTTTTGAAAACAGCTTTTAAACCACAGTAGCTCTTCTGTGGGACCACACAGGCTTGCCTCACCTTCTGAAAATACCATCATGAAAAATAGATTTTCCTTGACCCTTAACAAAAATACATTGATGTCATATGTAAGCACTGTTAAAAGGTGCACATTTGTATTGTAGCTCTGTTATCCAATCAGAACAAACATCATTTACACATGTCAGCCTTAAATGCGTAGCAAAAAAATAACAGTAATAAAACAAAAGTAAAAGCTGACTTATCAATTCATGCAGAAAATAATACTACTGTGAAGCATGGTGGTGGATGTTTTCTTAGTTATCGATTACACGGTATTAATAATATAATAGCTAAATTTTCCCCATAATAAACCAAAGCAGACTTAAAAAAATATGGTTTGCTTATCATAGAATCAAAGTTTTTCAGTTCCCTGACCTAAACCTCACTGAAAACCTGTGAGGTGAGCCAAGAACAAGAGTGAGGGCCATCCACTCTGAAGGATATGGACAAATAACAACCTTAAAGGCACATGGTGGTAGGTTACACTTACAGCCTTAGGCAACGCACTTATATATTGCAGATGCATATTTATCTGGCATTTCATCAATGTTCAGTTTCTGACCCATAGGGCTGGTCATCCATTTATCGAGTATTACCCGCTACCATGTCACTGCTGGGCTGAAATTAGCCAAAAATCTAGTCAACAGCAGTTCTAATGTCACTGACCAATAATGTGACAATTTGTGCATCACAGTGGATAAGATACAGTTTGTAATTTTGCATCTACAGAGTGGACCACATAGCGTGTCCACTTAGGAAAACAACAGAGTAGATGTACGTGATTACGTGTTTTTTATTTTAATTTTTCCTCCCTGGCTGAGAGGAGAGGGCTTTACACCAGTTTGGTACATGGTCCAGGCTAGCAGATCAGGTTCAGTCTAATCGACGTGACGCTGTACACGAGGTGGCGTCTGGAGCATTAGTTAGGGCCCCCACCCACCTTCCCTGCCCCCTCTGGCCGTCCCTGCGCTACTCTTGGCCGGCCTGCACTGATTGGAGGATTGGGTCTCCGCTGCTGCAGCGCCAGTGTGGAATGTAGCTTCAGCACTACGAGAGCGAAAGAGAGAGCGACGCGGACGTGCAACCTGGAGAAAAACATCAAAACAAACAGGGAAAAACACTGTAAAACACATTTCGGAATGCTTCTCTGATCTAGCGACGTGTGACGACAGGAATCGAGACGGATGAACTGTGTTTTGAAGGATTTTGGCTGGCGTGAAGTGACGGATTTTCAATAGGTAAGCGGGGATTCCGGATATTCTCGGTGCCTTTTCGTTCCGGGAGGAAACTTTCGTGGCAGCGTTTGTAGTGTTACACTGAAATGTGCTCTCCCCGCGACCTCCAGTAAGTTTTATAATGTTTCGTATCTTTTAAACCCACGTTGTCGTTTATCTCTCAAGCGTGTACACTTTTCGTCTAACTTTCGGTGTGCCATAGCTCTGCTGTCCCCAGACCGCTCACACGCACACAGTAGCCGTCTAGCCATCTTGCTGTAGAGCTCCTCTCTCTTCCCTGCCATCCACTGTAGCTTACCCTGCAGCACTGGAAACTTCTGGAACTAATGACCAAAATATGCTCCTATCACCATGGTTATTGGAATTTTTTTCTTTTTATTTATTTTTTGTTTGTTTATTTATGTATTTTATTTATTTATTTACATAAAGTGTTTCTTGTTTGTTTGTTTTTGTTTGTTTGTTTGTAATAAGGTGTGTGTTTGTCTCATGATTTAGCTGCTGTAGCTGCTGTGTGTGGCTTACTGGTTTTAGAAGTTCCAGCCTGCTCCAGTTTAAATCCCCACTAGTTTGGCCTACACACTGCTCTGGTCTGGGCTGAGGAACACTCAGTAACTGTTGAGTCAGTTTGCCTGCTTCGCATTGTTTACAGCTGCTGCTTTGCTCTTTCTTTAGGTCTACCCTTTCTTTTACCTTCAACTTAACACTCGGTCCGAAATCAGTCCTGCTTTTGTATGCCCTGAACTTAATTTTATACACTGTATTGGTACTGTAATGTCTAGATAGATCTTCTCCATAATGAGCCACAGCAGACTTAAAACACACAAAAATATGATTTTACTGACCATAGAATCAAGGTTCTTCTGTTGTAACTTCACTGGGAACCTGTAAAGTGAGACTCCCCAAGGCAGGTACAATGAATTTAAAGGATAAGGACATACAGTCTTAGAAAACCTACCTGCAGGGCACACTGTGCTAGGCTACACTTACAGCCTTAAGCCCATCTAATGCCTTGCACTTCAATATTGCACATATACTCATATTCTCTGGCATTTCATCAATGATCAGTTTCTGACCCATAGGGCTGGATGTCCGATTGTCAGGGAGTATAACCCCCCCCTACCATGTCAGTATCACTGCTGGGTTGAAAGTCCATTAAAAATCTTCTCTTAAATCTAGCTTCTGTGAATCAGCGGGGACTTTTTAATCAATCCGCACATAATCTGTAGGGCACTGTGCCAATTAATATGGGGGCAGTTTCTTTTTAAGGTCTGTGGCTAGCTTAAAGGTTTTATTTGTGGCTTCGCTGGTGGTAGTCCTGTCCAGCCTGTGGTCCATCCTAAGCGAGTGAAGATTAAATTATTTTTGCATGATTGGTTTGGGGTAATGACCGTCAGATATTAACACCACAAATAAGCACAGTGAGACACTGGGGCCTTCTTTTATGCATAACTTAAGTGTGTTTGGGCTCATGTAGTGCATCTGCAGTTCCCTTCTGCATTGGCACCAGGCCTTGTTTTGTTGCCATCTATCAAGATGTCAAATTTAAGCTCGTGCATTCGGAGCTGTACTTCTCTAGCTTGGGATTACGCGCAGTAGTGGAATACTGTGACGACTCGGAACGCCGCAATGGTATAAAGCCCGTGTCTACAGGGCCTTTTCCAAAATAATCCTAAGGACATTGCAACCTTCCTCCTGTGTTTGTACAAGGCGCTGCTGATTAGAATGTGTGTACTTGGCCTTTTAAACTGTCTCCTTTAAAGGCTGCTTGGAGTTTATGTCTTTTTCGTAAATCTGTGTCTCACTCCTCCCTAGCACGGAGAGCGAACCAACGTCTGATTAGTCCCCAGGGCGATTACAAATGGAGACTGAGATAAATCTTCCAGTAAGAAGCGAGGCCGCCCTATCCATATATCTTGATTCACCGTGGTGTTGGGCTTTTTTTTTGTGCTCCAGGGGAAAAAAAAGAAAGAAATGCTGTAGGAAAAATGGAGCCTCAGAGTGGGCTGTGCTTGCCTCCTGGCTCTGCTAAGAAACCCTTCTCTTTTTTTAGTGCCAGTGTTCGGAAACACAAATAGACTTTAATGCCTATGGTTTATTTTCCCTGTCCCAACGCAGTGAATATGAATAGACGTTCAAGTAAACACTGGGCAGTTTGAGCTACTTGGATCTGGAAGTTGTTTTCAGAAACTCTTAGCTGATCGGGCTAGCCATGGGTCTTCATGGAGGGGATGAAATGTCAGAAGGAAAGCCAGTGTACCAGGTTTCAGATATGTTATGCCTAATATGTCTTGCGGTGTTTGATGAGAAATTGATGAGATTGATATTTAAAATGTGTGAATGTGTAAATGTTGCTTGTTGAGTAGGGAATCTGTGTGTGTGTGTGTGTGTGTGTTTCGGGGGTACTGTATTTGGATTGTGGCTTTGTACCACTAGCTCTGACCTCCCTGTTGCGTGTTCTCTTTGTAGGTTTTATGACCACAATGCATGCTCATTTAAGATTGTGTCAAACCCACTGTGTGACACATTCAAACCAATCATTGCCTGAACCTCATTGTGTTTGCACAGAAAAGCAACTGACCCAGCATTAACCGAGTGTGTGAATTCATGGTTTAGCCCGTCAGTTAGGGCAGTGACAGTTTGCAGAGTTAGTGAGGGTGAACCTTCCATGTATGTTTTAGATGCAAGATTAAAAAACGGAAACTTATTTCATCAAGATAGTTGCTCTGTTCATTTACTAACTTATTTATGTACTTAAAACAATAGAGGTCACTCAAGGTTATTCTGGTCTAAATGACCACAAACCTTGTTCTCAACTTTGTCATCATACTAGTGTTCGTATTTGCAAATGATGTGAAATGTATTTCTCTCATGATTCTTAATGCGCTGCTGCAAATTGTGGAACATGTGGGCAGATAGGCTGCAGATAGTGTCTGTCTGCCTTTCAGACATGGGTGGTTTGCCCTGAAGAATGATTGCAAGATCGGCCTGGCCCACAACGCCAGAGTTAACATTTCTAATTGTGTGAACTAATTTCTCCCATCGGTTCTCATGAGATTTCGAGCCACTTCAGGCTCGCTTTTTTGTTCTTGTTTACCTCGTTCCCGAACAGCCGTGATATGGGCCGAGGCTCTTTCCTGACCCCACACCACCCACCCCCCACCCCCAAACTCATATAGCAAATGAAACCTTTAATGATGTTTCTCTTGGAGCCAGAGAAAGGGCTCTGCTTGCTCACGACTAAACCAGTAGTGGGAGGAGAGCAGAGGAACAAATCTAATTTTCTCCTAAAGAGCCAAGCTTTCTTTATTTATATATCATTACGACCAAATTTGAAGAAGAAAAAATGCTATATTGCTCCCCCGTGGATGACGGGCACTTCACTCTCTCTGCTTTCTCCTGGCTTTTAAGGTCTCCTGGCTTATGGGGAGTGAAAGTGAGGAAGGAAAGGAGGGAATGAGGTAGGGTGCAGGGCAGCTTAGGGTTTTGAGAGTTGGGGGAATTGAGGGAGGAAATGGGAGTCAGGTTACTGGCAGGGTCTGTACGGCAAGGAGAGGAGAAAGCAATATTGTACTGTCTCAGACATTCACCTAAGCAAAGCTACTTGTAATCTTTCTCACAGACTGGTCAGTCTTAATGAAAGCTGTTGTTTTCAAATGACTAGGCCAGGGGCATTTTGTCATGTCAGTTGTAAGATGCATCTGTGTGCATTCAGTTTCAAGAGCATCTGCTTTGTACAGTGGATCTTGTCTGGAGTAAGATGTGCTATTGAAAAGCCAGAAGAAGCCTTGGGTAATGGCAATGAATGGAGGCTGAAATTGGGTCTGGAAAGATCTTATCGTCCACTGCAGCAATAGCCTACCTGTTTACTTCCCTTTTTACTGCAGAGACAGACGCGCGCCTCCTGGCTGGGTGACTTTATTTCTTGCTGAATGTTATCAGCTAATCTTAATGAACACCGAGTCTACAAATGGCTTGTATGTGACTCGCAACCAAAGAACACCTCTTTTGAGTAGGTCTGAAGAAAGAACAAAGGAAAGAAAGGAGGGCAGTAAAATCCAATATCGCTGCTTTGTTTTCACAGTTTTATTCGGATTATTCCCAGAGTGGTTCTACATAATGGCACATTGTCATTACCTGCATTACGTAGTTGAGGCAGTGGTTTACTCTGGGTATTTGGGCTGAACATACCTCTCCAAGTGGTTCTCTAATGGCTCTTTCTTTTCCTTTCCCATTTCTTTTCTTCTTTCCAAGTGTTCTAAAGGATAACTATCACTTCATAACCTCATTCTAATTCAGGAATAGGCTTTTTTCTTTCACTTTGAATTAACATTGCATTTCCATCACTATAAGTCCCTCTATTCATACCACTCTAGGACATTTCAGCCACGAGGCTTTGTTTCAACAGCACTTTTTTTTGTAGGGGTTTAGAACAAAAGAATTGAGTTGTTGTGGATGAGCTGGAGCATGCAAAGTACACACGCACCCATTATCATCTATGCTGGGACCTCCTTTTGTCTAGCTCACACTAACCGTATGGGACTGGCTTTGCTGCTCTGGCCTGCCCTGTAGCGAGGTGGACTACAGGTGGCCGTTGTAGTGTAGAGATGTGTTCACTAAACAAGCAGTTTGAGATGCCCACATTGCTTTAGCAAGCAAGAAAGAATGTATTTCCCAATGTGTCTGTAAAAGGTCACTATTGTTGGTTTGTTGAGCAGGATGTAATTGCAGAGTGCAGTTCACTTTTACTGCACTGAATGTTCTCACTGCTGCTGAACTTGAACAAAACACTCAGTAGTAAAAAAATCATTAATTAGCAGCCCAGGTGGCAGGGAATCGTTTCTGCATGAATAAAGGTTAAATGCTTTAAAAGACGGATTAAAAGCAGGGAAATCAATGCGGAAGGCTTATCCCCACCTGACCAAAGCCTCATTAATCTCACACGAGGCAGACTTTGGGTGTTTTTTTGTGTTTTTTTTTTTTCTCAGGAAGGAAAGAAATATGTTTGTATATCATGCTTGAAGTTTTTATGCTGTTTTGTTTAATAAGGAATGAAATGTGTGTATCATTGCTTTCATAATCATATTCTAATTCAGCTTATGGCAGCTGCTTGAGCCAAATATTTTTGATGCTTCTTCAGGGCTTGAAAATATGTGAAGAGTGGTAAGTTTCCCTTGTGATATTGCATGATGTTAGGGTGTGTTTATTATTGCACTTGAGGCTCAGTTTAAATTTAAATCTGATTTTTATTTTGCCCACCTGCAGTGGATGTAAACAAAATGGTACATGTTCTTGCTTTCCGGACCACCTTCAATAATATATAATCAACAATATTGGTCAAATTTTCAAGTGGCGAAGACAAAGGAGCCCTTACTGCAGCCTGAGCATTTGCTGCAGTGATCACTGCTGATCACATTGGCAGATATCTGATTGTCAGATGTGTTTCCATGTATGAATCAACCTGAAGTGGATCAGAGATCTACCTGTTTTTTTCCTGTTTACATGTTCATAATGCATAACCATTTAGCCGGGTCACTTTTACCTGGAAATGTAAACATAGCCCAGTAAAAGTGCCCTGTATATGACTGAGATGATGCTAGATTTGCACTATATATTAATAGCTACTTTATTATTGCGATATATGTTTAAAATAAACAAAACGAACAGTGGTGTGTCCAAAATAAAAGCTGTTTCTGATGGAAATTGTGTATGTTACATGGAGGGGTTTCATATCCAGCTACACTAATGAGTCTTTGGGCAAGAACTCAATTCTACATTGGCCCACTACATTAGTCGCTCTGTGTAAGAACAGCTGCCAGATACATACATTTGAATGTAAATGTTGTCAGTTTTGGTCGATATAATGAGGCCGGTCTTAATGATCTCACATTAGGATTTCACTACAGCAGCATCAAACTTTAATTAAACATTTACTCAACTGAATTCATTGATTTTAAGAGATTTTGAACTTAAATCAATTATAAATTATTGTTCCCATTCAGTGCATCAATCTGCAGTAATCTATTGTTGATGCATTGTTAC
>JBBPDA010000105.1:42752970-42802785 GCA_037974385.1 Arnoldichthys spilopterus | reverse complement strand
CTTTTTAAGCTCAAACACAAAACTTGGCATTCTTAATGACTCTCGTTATAAAACATGTTCTGGTTCTGTTCTGTTTTTAATTTCAATAAATTGTAAACAAATTTTCCCTTAAAATAAAGTTTTTTGTAAACATAAGGGTTCATTATTACAGTTCAGCCAATCAACCAACTTCATCTCCATTTTGCCTTTATATAAAACACTGAGGGGAAAGTGCTGCTATTTGTTTACCTACGTGGGGCAGCAGTGGTGTAACAGTTGCCCCTGTGACCCGGTTCAATCCCAGACAGTACAAGTACCACTGAGGTACTCGTGAGCAAGGTCCCATCCCCAAGCGCCGCTCCCCGACAAATCACTCACTTACTCACCTTCTGATTTTTCAGGGCGTAGTTGGTCATCTAGATGTTTTTAGTTCTAGACCTGAAAAACATTTTTGATAGAGAATCACCATTGAGGTTCATAGTTGAGGTCAAGAATACGATTTTTCTGTGTCTAGAGATAACAAGAGTATTGTGGCTGTATTGTGCCTCTGCCATCTGACCATTACCATGTGAAAGCACTAAGGCTGTGCAATTAATCGGATTTTGCTTTCCAATTATGAGTTTGGATTCCAGTGATTATGAAAACAAGATAATCGAGATAAAACAATTGTTCTGCTGCATTCCATTTCTCTACAACGCTCTCACTTTGTCTTTTCTTACTCCTGGATTCCACTGGGTTTTTCAGATTTTTGGGAGCTGATCAGGGCCTAAACCAGGCTTGTGATTGTTCAAGGTTTTTCAGTTAAATTCTATGGTTAAAAAGACATTTTTGGACTTGTCACGTTTGTTAGACATTAAAAGTCAATGAATAATCATGTAGAATAATTGGGATCTCAATATTAACCGAAATAATTGATTATTTTTTCAAAAATTAAGCAGTCCTAAATACGACTAGGTCTTCAGCCCTCTGAGGTTTAGAGACGTATACATTGCTTCAAGTTTTGACATTAAAGCAGTTTTATGCAAAAATGCATGCAAGAGTAAAATAAAAATGTGAGATGTTGTGGTGAAAAATACAACTAGTAGAACTTCTAACTTCTAGTGGAAAAGACTCCTTAGTATATATTTACAGCATTTGGCAGACACTTATCCAGAGCGACGTACATGAGTGCTTTCTAGTCTACAAGCATAGAAGGTGTTAAGCTTAAAGGTTATTTGTGAAATGGGCCAGCGTGTAAACCCATTTGGGTTCGAGGCCTCCCACCATTCCACGTTCCCACACAGAGCGCCCCAGTGAACCACGCTAACCTTCTCATTTCATGGGCTTTAATTTCAATTAGCTATGGCTGATCGTTCACTTTGATCGTATTAACCCCGACTGCTTTTTATACGCCCCCATGCTTTGCTGTTGGCTTTACTAAACCCTCTGGAATTAACAGTGGCGATGGCATCTTCAAACGTTTGATTTCCACTTCCTACAGCTGTCCCTCATCTTTCTACACTTGTGTTTTTCCTCTCTGCCACCGTATCTCTCGCTCACATTCACAAAAACATGTCATTCAGCATGTCCTGCACATTCATCTGATGTCATCAATCGAATGCTTTTGGTTAGCCCACTGTTTATATGATGATTAGCTGTTTATGCTGGACTACGTAGAAGTTTAAATAAACAAATGAAGACTAGAGAGTACAACTTCTCTTCGCTCAGTCAGCGATGAACACCTACTACACCTACAATTATTTTTTTATATATATATATATACACATTCACACATTTAGTGAAGAACATGGATGTTTTTACTAGTGAAAATATATTTAATATCCATATCCTGTACTAAAATATCTGCAAGTTAAGCAGCTTTGGAGCTGCTGTTGTGTTAAGTATCCATAGGTTCAGTATAGGTAGACTGGCTACCTAACATATGGTTGGAACGGGGGATGATCATCTAGGTGACCTTCTCACTGGTTGAGACTTTAGTCCAGATGTGAGCATAGAAAACTCAGAGAATGTTTTGGAAAGGTACAGAAAATGGAATTCCTTATTAAAAAAAGCAGCAAGGTCAAATCCTCCTGATACCATTGAGGATTTAGGTACCTCCAGTTGATTGCCCCTGGACATAAGTACAGACATATCCACTCAACTCTATGAAGCTTCATGGCTTTGCATGGCAATGTTGAGTGAGCCTGTAGTCCTTCTTTATGTTCCTTCTTTCCACAAGCATTCTTGTCCAACTGGACCCCTAAAACCTAAAGGACAAAGTTATAGACCCAAACAGCTTTTAGTCTGAATCCAGCCGGTTCATCTCTGCATTGCTAAGTGGCATTGACCGTGCACCCTTCACAGGCTCCTAACACTGCTTTTACACTCTTTTGTAATATGAAACCTCTCCCTTGTACTCCTCTGTCTGTGTGGATAAGGTCTAATGTAAGTCAGACACATCAGTGAATGCTGAAGGTGCATCATTAATAATGTAGGGGTCTCTCGCTGGCTTTTAGTGAGTGGTATTTTATTCCCCACATACAAGGGTTCTTAAAGGTTATCTGTGTATTTTACAACTGTCCTAACTTTTTGCTGCATAAGTAAGGTCATAATAATCTGACCCCTTTTACTGCAGTTCCGTTAACTTTGCCCAGTGTTTTGTTGAACATGTTAAAAAGACGAAATAGTAAAATAATTGTCTTTTCAAATCAAACTGATTTTTCTTTTCAACATTTTTTTGCAGCTCTACTGAGAGGTTTATGGGGAACATTGGTGGCACTGCCTGGTAAGAATTGCCTGGAAATTCCCTCAGAATAGGACAACTTACCTCAGACACTCATGAGTCTGGTCAGCTTCTGCTCTCTGGAACACCATGACTTGCCACATTGGCTTCTCTCTCAGGTAAGATCTCACTGCTGTTTTTTTTGGTCTGGAATCATTATGGAAAGTTCCTTAAACACAGTTTTTCCATCTATTCTCTGTTCAAGTTTGGCATTTTGGTAAAAGAATGTTGTAGTTGTTATTTCAAATTCAGGCTTCCCCTCAGGCTTCAAATCCAAGCTCTTCACCTGTTTGGGCCTGGGGCATTCATCAAACATTCTCTTCATTGTAGTGGTATTCCAGAGCACATTTCTAATATTTTTGCTGTTATAAAAACCATTTATTTATGTATCTATCTATCTATTTATTTATTTATTCAAGTTTACATTTTATTTTATTGGCTTGCTTGTTTACAGTGTTTAAAAATGCCAGCTACACTTACACTGTGTAGAAAATTTATGCCAAAAGCACTAATAGAATGAACAAAATTTTGAAAAGCAAACCTTTTACACTACATTTACATCAGTAATGGCACTTCACAGCAGTCAAATTTCATCTAACTCTCTAAACCTTCATGGAATAGAAGGTTTTGTTGCGATAAGGATACAGAAGTAGAAACGCCTGGCATAAAGCACTTTTTTGGGGCCCCACTGCTCTGCAGCCCAGCCAAGACAGTCTTCAAGACTGACTGCTCCACTTTTCTTTCCTTCCTCTGGTTGCATGTGTTTTGGAAGGAGAGGGGCCCTGCAACACCCCGATTCCTGCCGCCGTGAGCGTGGATTAACCCCTAACCCTACGTCTCAGACAGAGACAGACCTGGGCAATCAGCAGGTTTCCTGTCTCATAATTATCGGAGCTTGATTGGTATGTCAGGGTCCAGATCGCCCTCGAGCCCACCTCCCCTGCGCCACTGCACATTAATAACCCCGCAGTCATGTGAGGAATGTGTGTTTACACACGCACCTCTGTGCCGAACGGGCAAGGCTTGTGGCTACTCTGGGTCCCAGAACAGCGCTGATGGAGCCGCTCTGCTCAGAATCACTACAGCTAATTCGCAGGCCTTCGTTTTGATTGGACCTAAGTGAGAGTTTAGGTTTGGCTTAGTGAAGTGGATCAATCAGGCCATTTGAGTGTGGTTTAGTGAGCCGTGCGGACCTGGGCTGTTTACACGGGACTGGTGAGATGGCAGGCTGGGGGAGGGGCTGTTCCACTCAATTGCAGCCACATGTTTGCAGAGGACGTGGAGCTGAACGAGGCTGTGTGATCTGCCAGACTTTAAACAGAGCCTTTGCCTGTGGGCAGCTCTGAAGTTTTCCAGTGTGTTCCTCCAGCCTCGTCGTTACTGTGGTTTCAGCACAAACACACTGCCATGCTGCCTTACACTTGTGCATTCATAAACCGTACACACACTTCCACTCATTCCCACACACTCGTAAATACAAACAGTTTCTTATGCTGCCCTCGGCACACACACACACTCGCACAGACCACACACAGTATCCTAAATTAGGATGAGATGATCCATGCAGTCTGTGTGCTTTAAGATTTTTAGGCACGTATGACTGCACCTGAGGGAAAACTTTAACAACTGGCTCTTGTTGTTGCGTTGGTTACAGTAAACTGTACCTTAAGAATATGTGATAATATTGATCCATCAAACACTCTTTGTGATTGAGTGTCATTGGTCTTTATCTACTCATTGTCTGCTCTGCCCATTGCTATAGCACATAAAGTTATGGACGCAGAGCTTTCAAGGGAGGAGTTTCAGTGTAACTGTGTTGTTGGCTGTAAGATCAAACAAACCAGACGTCATGTTCAGGCTTTGAAGGGAGCGTGTTGTTGAGGAGGGTGAAGACCTCGAATACATGTGAAAAATACTTGCTTTTACAGCTCCCCCGCTGCTCCAATTAGACGCTCTCAGCTTAAAGCTGTAAAATTGCAATCGTGTGGTAGCTTTACATTACTTTCTAAATAGCACTTCCCTTCTGCAATGAGGGGAGCAAATTCTGCTGGCTGGTTATTAAAATAATTTATATACATTTTAGCCAAAAAATATATGGCTTGCGTGCCCAGGCATGACTGATTGTCCAAAATACATGATAATATATTATGTCACAAAAAATGTTTCTGAACATATTGTGTATATTGTCAATAGGAAACTCTGTGTGTTTGATTAAAAGCTTTCGCCTAGAGGTTTCGCCTTATTGCAAAAGAGTTTCAGATTCAAATCATGAAATGCTAGATGTTCACAGAGGCACCGAAACCATGTAAAAGTCTGAGGCACCTGAGAAAATCCATCCATCCATTTTCTAAACCGCTTCTTCCGTGTCTGGGTCGTGGGGAGCCAATCCCAGCTGACTGCGGGCCTAAGGCGGATTACACCCAGGACAGGAAGCCAACCCATCGCAGGGCAACACATAGACAGACAAGCAGTCATACACACAGTTTAGAGTATCCAATCAACCTACTGCAAGCCTTTGGACAATGGGAGGAAACCAGAGCACCCGGAGAAAACCCACGCGAACACGGGGAAAACTTGCAAACTCCACACAAAAAGGCACCCAGGGATCGAACCCAGGACCTTCTCGCTGTGAGGCGACAGCGCTAACCACTGTGCCGCTCCATCTGAAAAAAGATGATTAAAAGTTCTTTATCTGTCCAGTGTCTTTGAAAAGTGTCAAGGACTCAATCAGTCCTTCATTAGCTGAAATCAGGTGCTGATGGGGCTTCATACACATCCATGCAATGACTGGAGGCACTAAGGAGAAATCTGGAGCCAAACCTGTTTCTTCTATCCAGCTCACAAACCATCAAGTACTTTTTTACAAACAAAACAAATCTTCAATCTTTTCCTTGCTTCTTTGCTGCAGAAAGAAACTCACTGCTCAGATAAAAGGCTTTAAACTATTGCACAGTACTGTATAGTTGAACCAAATGTAGTATCACAGTGCTTAATGGTGGGAAGAACACTCCCTTTCATCTAGTCGATGACCCTGAGGCCTCCTTTGACTGACACCTTGCTACAAGCGCTGCCCAGCTAACTCTGCTGAGCAGGAAAGACTTTGGGAGGAGGAAGGTTTGCCGCAGAAGATAAAGCCTCTTTATCATCCGTCCCCCTTGGAATGTAGAAGCAGGTAATGGAAAACTGCCCCCACCAACCCCCGCCAATGTCAGGCAGTAGTGCCTCCTGAAAGACAGTGGCGCGAACGTCGGCACCAGACTAGCTCGATTTCACAGTGAAAAACCAAAACAGTCACCCCTCCCCGCGATAAGAAAACATATCTCCCAACAGTAGCACAGCATGTCTCTCCAATCTATATGGATAAGGGAGAAAATAGCATGCTTTTAAACACTTTGTGGCAGACATCTAGATGTGTTGGCCCATAGAAAAGTGGCTGCGCAGACAGTGTGGCAGCACGAGCTCTGCGGAGTGTGAAAGTGATCTGTTTGTAAGAGAAGAACCTCCTCCTGAAGCCATTAGGGCTTCTGTGGTCGGAGCGGTGGAGACATCGAAACTACCTGCATAAAGTGCATTTCTGTGCCTTACTTAACGTGGCATCATGTCTTTCAACTCGCACCACTTTGTGCTCAGTGTTTAAGGGAACGTGTACAATGTCACATTCATTAACGCACCAGATGACATGTGTCTTTATACACAGGGGTGGGGTGGGGTGTGGTGGGGGGGTGATGGGGCAGAGAGAGTGTATGAATGTTGATGTTGTTTTTCTGCACACTTCATCAGAACAGCTTTGACAGGTCTGTATGGATCAGACTCTGTGACATGAATTCACTCTCGTTAAGTGGGCCCACATTATAGAGCACGGTTAATCTTTCCCAGGTATGTAAAAGTGTGTTTTGAAGTAAGACAGACTAGGGGAGAAGAATAACTCCTGGATATGGTGCGTGATGGAGAACGAGGTCAGTGGAGACACAGTGTTCCGGTAATGATAAACATCTGATCCAGATAGAACTGAAATAGACGGCTGATGTTTCTGTAAGCACCTACGGCTCTTTGCAGTGGTCACACATCACCTGTAGTGCTTCTTTTGGGTTTTTCAGAGTCATCAGAAGGTGATGTGTAAAGCTGAAAGATGTAATTGTGTACAACTAACTTCTTCAGACAAATTCCACATTGTTGTCACTGATTTTACAGTTTTTTTTAGTTTCATTGGCAGTTATTTTGCCTTTCCTCTTCCTGACACAGCTGTGAATAAACATGCTTCAATAATTTGTTCTGCAGAACTGCATTTTGGGTACTGGGCAGTTGTACATTTCTGTCGTGGGCGTTGGCCAGATGCAGCATCCTTCCATCCCTGCTTGGAGTCTCCCTGTGATCGCTTTGTGATGTCTTGAGCCCTGTCCAGAACGCCAGGCTTTTTTGGTCCTGGAATGTGTCGGTGCATGTGCATCTTCTAAAGCTTCACTTTATTTTCAGCTGGATGGAGTAATTACAGGCTGGGCCGAGTTCCTCCAGCCGGCAAATCCACAGCAGCCTCTGCACGTTTTCCCAGGATCTGCCGGAGGTCAGACTGGCGAGAGCTTAAAACAGTTTCAGTACACCTCTGACTGGCCACAAGCTTTTCACAGTAGTCCCAGAAAGAACATGCTCTTTAAATGGTTATTCCTGTAGTACTTGTAGTGTTTTCACCGAAAAACGACGGACACTTTAGATTCTTTAAAGACAGCGATAAAGAAGTGGCATCTGCATGAGAAATCCCTGAGAGCAGTGTAAGTGCACACAGCCGTGAAAGCGAAATCTCCAAAAGAAAAAAAAAGAAGACGGACTGGAAGTTGCTGGAAAGGACATTGAGCTTTGGCAGAATTGTGAGGGTGCTGTTTGAAACAAATAGCACTGGAGAGAGGGCAGTCTGAGAACAGGCAGCCCAGACACAGCTGCAGAGTTTGAGGTTTGTCTAGACTCTCTGGTCAGTGTGAGTTAGGACGTCTCATTTTTTATTCATGCAGCAGGCGGTTGCAGAAGCGAAGCAAAGCCAAAAAAGAAGTGTAACCTCTTTATCTTCTTCTTAAAATGAATAAATATGTGTAAAATTCATAGTTTCATAAACTTTTTGTAATAGCAGTATCATCTAGGGGTGATTCTCTCATGTCATAGCTTTTGTTCAGTCTCCTGTTTTGTTATTTGAGCGTTATTTGCTCAAAAACCACTTGAAGTCTTTGTTGCTTTGTGTTTTTGTTCTGAGGCAGATATTTAACATGTAAAGAAGTTTTCTCAGGGTTTTTACCTTAGATTCCTCATTCAGAGGTAAATACAACTGATTAGTATTCATAAGAATTTGAGATGCTCTTTATCGCTGACCAATGTATTCTTTACTGATCAAGAGTATTTTATCATCATCTGCTATTGGATTTGGTGACTAGTGTTTGGCATTTACATTGTGTATAAAAAATAACTTAAAATTTACATTTGGCAGGCGCTCTTGCCCAGAGCGACGTACATGGTGAAAATAGAAGCATAGTGGGGCTGCGTGATAACACAATCTTAATATGGGGTTGCCATAAAATGCAGTCATCGATAACCATGATGAGCTTCAGACATTTTTCATTGATCCAGACGGATCTAACAGCCCATCATGTGTAAGGTGAGGGAACACCTGGACAGGTCGCCAGTCTATCACAGGGCTGACTCACAGACAAACACATTCATGCATACGGTCAAACCTAGGAGCAAATTTGCCAGATGTACCGTCTTTGGACTACGGGTGGAAACCGAAGCCCTTGGCAGAAATATGGAGAGAACATGAAGAATTTTTAATGATTATATATTTATTTTTTCTGAAATCTGGAACCAACAAAAACAGCCAGTGTTGCAATATTTTAAAAAATACTATTAAATACTATTATGGTAAAAATGATTTTTGTTGAATTTTTCATATACTGCACTGTATTAGAGTAAATCAGATTAGCCATTATTATTTATTTTTGTAATGAAACATGCTAGGGGTCGCTCTCATATATTCACTTAGAATACTCACAATATGCTTAGAAAAGCCTGTATCCTGTTGTAAGGGCCTTTGTATAAAGGCATCTGCTAAATCATATTCTCTAAAAGAACAAGTTAACAAGTCGTTCTTTTCTTTCATCCAAAACAATGTAGAGAACTGCCAAAAAAAGCAGGACAGAAGGATTTTTAAAATTATTTTATCATTAATTATTGGTTTTCTTTACCACCCCTGAAATTCAATATCCCTCCATTCCTAATTAGAATGTCCTACACCCGATTTGACACTGTGCTGGGGCAATTCCTGAGTACCCACAGCCCTTTCCTATAGTGTCCTCTGTCTCTGGGGCCATGTTCAAACATTTGATAAGTCCCAGATATGAACCAAAGACATGTTGTGGATGTGAGCGAGCTGGTGTGATGCTGGCAGCCAAGCATGACCGAGCTATCGGATGGGCTGCACCCAGCAGGGAATGATAGATCGAAGGAGTGGGGGTGGGGGGGGGGGGGGTCTGAGGATAGAAGAGGAGGAGTATGGCAGAAGGGCTGGAAAGGGGAGTGCTCAGTATTCTTATGCTAATCCAGGCTGGGATGAGGTACAGGAGCAGCCAAGCAAACAATGAGAGTGGAGCCGGGAAGTCTGCTCTTCACTGCTGGCCGGCGTGCCTTGAGAGGCAGGCGAGGCACTGGTCTGCCTGCAAGGAGGGGCCCCCAGGAGGGGCCGGGGGATACATGCCAGCACACACACATACCGCACTCACTCGCTCAATCTGTGAGCTAGGGAGCTGAGCCAGTTGCAGTGGAAAGTGTGCCTGGGTGTGTGTGTTAACGAGCCAGACTTTGCATGAGTTTCTTGTAAATATTTTGTAGAAATTCTGAAGCTTTTTTCATTTGCGCTGGCATGTGGGCTTCCTTCACATTTGAATATTTTTCTTAGTTATAATGAAGCAAAAAGGCAGATCATATGGATATAAGTGGTTTGTTTTGCAATAAAGACACTTTTCCATTTATTTTTTTATTTTTCATATTAAGGTTAATTTTTAAAGATAGATACATGTTGGGACACCTATTGCTTTGAGGAGGTGGCGGGAATTATTCAGATTACCAGAGTAATACATAATAACCATAGCTAAATTCTAGAATAATTGAGACTTCTCAGTTAAAATCAGTAACTGAAAAATAATTGGTTAAAATGTATGTGCTCTATGAATTAGCTTAGTGCAGTAAACCTGGTATCCACAGGCCATTGTAAAGCATTGAACTCTCTGAATGTTCTCCACAAAGGTCTAGTATTAGATCTATTACTCAAATTGTACTAAATGTACATCTGTTAGCTTGCACTAATACAGCTAATGTGCAGCTGTGTAATGGCAATGCTCACAATTACTTTTCATTTTGCAACAGCTTTGAGCAGCCAATCAGACTCTAATAGTACTGACCATGGACGTTTAACTACATGTCACATGTAAAATGTCCCAGGGCATTGACGCACAATCACATGCAGGCTGTTTAAATCTACAGCTTGGGCTAGAGGTCAATCAGCCCAATCACATTCAATTCTTATTTTTCCATAGATCTGTTCTTGGTGGTGCTGGCATAGACCCACAATAGTCCAAAGGAATCGAGTTAGAATCATTTTCTAACAGCATGTAAAAAAGTTTGGGTGCCAAAGATTCAGTCTTATTTGATGCATTTTTTCTTTACATTCAATGGCTTTTTGTATGTAGGTAAATTGATTTTTTGTTTGCATTTCCCTTTTGAAAGCACTAGTGTTTTGATTTGGGTAAAAATAGCAATTCAGCTCTGCTGCCCATTAAGCAGAATTTTTTTTAAAGACATTTGTACACACTTCAGTGGCCACTCAAATAGTAATTCAATATTTTTATAGTGGCATAATGTTGATATAGTCTTGAATAATGTAATGAATAAAATTGACTTGCATAGAAAAGTGGTTCAGCTTCAGTATCCTGTGACTTATATTATAAAAACTGAGACGTTTAGAGCCACTGTTGCTACCTTGGGGAAAGAACTGCCCCCACTCACTCTGCTGCTCCTCAGATTTCTGTCTCCAGAGCGATTTTTTTTATTTTTTTTTCTCCCCCTTTCAAGCCTTGTGTGATTGACGATTGTGGGAATTCCTTCCAGAACCAAAGCCCCCCTCATGCCTCACTGATTTGCTATAAGGAGCAGTTATTCTATAAGGTGGTCATAGTCTACTCTACCTTGTTTGTCCATCTTTGTTCGGTCAGGCAAAGTAATGAGGAGAACTCTTCTGAAGAAAGTGGGGAAAGACCTTTTGAGGGACTGTGCTGTTTAGCTCGTTGGAATTCTGACCTTTCGTTCACGCTCGCTAGGATTACTCCATATTAAGTTGTCCATCTGCTAGTTCTTGCCCCTCAGCTTAGACCGTGTTAGTCGTATCAAGGTCTCTTGGTAAAGTTAGGATCTATTACAAGCTTAGTTTAGCCAGTGCAAAATATAGCCTGTGTGAAACATAATGCGGTCTCGATGAGATTAGTGAAAATGATCTCTCTTTATAAACTAGAACCATATAGTTAAACCACCACTGAAAAGGTTGGAATCAATGTTTCCAACAATAAAAAAAAGGTTTTTTTGCAGACAAATGTATATAATGACTGATATGCTTGTTCTGTACACTTTACAGGTTTCCATTAGTTAGTAGGTCAATAGGAACCTGTAAATTAAAACTAAAACTTTTACATGTCTTGAATGACAAATGGAGCCTTGCAATATTGTAAAAGGACGCAAAGATGTAAACCTGAAGAAGAAAATAATAATTACAGAGCATTAATAATGTTTTTGTTCCATTCTTTGTAACAGTTCTTCAGTATTCTCAGATATTGAGTCTAATTATATAGAGAATCATTAACAATCTATGATGAATTTGTTGGTGGGAAAGTGACTCTTTGTCATTGTGAACACACTCAAGCACCACAACGAAATGTGACCCCTGCATTTAACCCATCACATGTGCACACCAACAGCCAACAGTGTCTGGGGAGCAGTTTAGCGGGACGGTACCTTGCTCAAGGGTACCTCAGTAGTGCCAGGGCCGGGACTCGAACCTGCGACCTTCAGGTCCCAAACCACTAGGCCACCACTGCCCACATATGGTCATATATTACAGTGAGTGTATTTTAATGGTGATTCTTTAAGAAACAATTCATTACATTATGAAATCTTACTGTCTTACTGTTAGATGTCACCAGAGGATATATTTACACAGTACACAATTATTTATAAATATTGATTAATAACACTTTTTATAAATAGATTTGTTTTGGAATTTTATTTTTCACTGTTTACATTAAATTCATACTTTTTATTGAAACTTACAGCAAATATAATTGATACTAACTAATCAGTAATTGATCATGTTGTTTACAAGCAGGAAGTAGGTCCACTTCTGCCCCAGGCCTATTTGCTAAATGGCATATTTACTTATGCCTCAAGATATTGCAGATCGTGCCCTAGATTCAAGAGGTTTATTTGTCAAATACGTAGTTATACAAGTACAACATGTAGTGAAATGTACCATGATCGTTCCTGTGCAATTTTAAATAATAAAAAGAAATTAAGAAGCTAAATCTAAGTAAAAAAATAATTACAAAAGAAACCGAATATGAATTATAAAATGTAACCAGGTGAAAAACGTATAATAATAAATAGGAAATTAAAACTAAACAATGACCCTAACGATATACAGTGTAAACAGTTTAAACAGTAAATACACACCCTCAACAACATATACATACTGAATTTGAGTTTACAGATTAGTAATTTACATGGTACAGAATATACAGAATATATAAAGTGCAGATAAGGCAGATGTGCAAATAGCTGAGTGCGAATGGATCAGTGCAGTAACACATCACGCAGGTGTGAACAAATCTGTGGTCATAAATATGTCATGAACTTGATGTGAACTCTTCTGAAGAACAAATTTAGGAAGAAAAAAAACGTTGAAATATATTGCTGATTGGCTGATGCATCTGGGATAAATCGAAAAAAGATCTTGCATATGTGTATTAATGAGAGGTGGGGGTTGTGAAGCAGACTGTGGTAGAATCCAGCTTGTGGTTTTCTGCATTATACCTTAGCTGTGTGAGTGTGTGTGGCGGAAACTCTTGTTTACAGATGGAAGTGTAAGCGTCAGGGGCCTCATGCGAGTGTGAGAACACCATGCTCCCTCGCTGGCTGCGCGGCCTCCAAGCGTTTCTCAAGAACTGGCCATGGCATGCCTGCCAGCACTGATCCTTTATCTTTTTCTTTAGCTCCTGCGTTCCTCGAGCCTGGCTCAGAGGGGCATGAGTCTATGGCTTGTTTACAGCATTCAAAACAGAATTTTAAAATGAGAGAGTAAATAATACAATAATATCACAATAGCTATTCGCTTTAATAGCTTTCAATAGCGTTTTTGTGCTCCTGTGGTTTTATGCAGCATCGTGGTTCTGGTTTGATTTGTGGGCAGTGGTGGCCTAGTGGTTAGGACATTGCCTTTGAGACCTGAAGGTCGCAGGTTCGAGTCCCGGCCCGGGCACTACTGAGGTACCCTTGAGCAAGGTACCGTCCCACTACACTGCTCCCCGGGCGCCGCTGGTAGCTGCCCGCTGCTCCACGTGAGCATGGGTGTGATGGGTTAAATGCAGAGGTCACATTTTGTTGTGGTGCTTGAGTGTGTTCACAATGACGGTCACTTTCACTTCATTTCACTTTGTGCTATGCTAACTGTATACGGTTGAAATGACAGTAAAAGCCTACTTGACCTGACTAGACTTGAGCTGATGGCAGTTCTATAGAAATTCATGCATAAGGAAAAATCTGATTTTACCATGTTGTGTTTCAAAGAGCTATTTGCAAAGTACATTGCAGTTTAGACAATAAAAATAATACAGCCAGGCATTTTTGTTGTGTTTTTACATTTAAAATTAGGACAATTTTGGCCAAGAAGTGAGTGGATGCTTTTATAATAAACGATTGTAACTGATTCTACCATTACAGAATCAGTGCAGTCGAATGAGCGAGTGCATTTGGATCAATGCTTCAGTGCATATTAACCCTTGAGAGATTCTGCAGTTTCAGTCTTCAGTGTTGCTCAGATTGTTGTTGCAGAGTCATGTTTAGCTTAAGGCTTGTTGCTGGCACTGCCCATTTCTCCCTTTGCCTGTGGTCCTGTTAGGAGGGGGCACCGGCCCATCTTAAGGGGTCCCTCTTGAGCCACAGGAGCCCCTCCTTTGTTCCCCTATTACCCAGGAGTCAGGGAAGTGTGAAAAGTAGGGCGCAGGTCGGGGCTCTTTGTCCCCCTTGGCCAAATGAAAAGTGACAGACACCAGCCCCCTCTCCGTGCCTGTTAATTCGCCCCCCCCAAGCCAGAGCAGTCACTGGGACCCACTAATTGCACAGAGACACGCAGGAACTAGGAGAGAGCAGACACATTATGTTATTAACGCTGGACAGGACCCAACACCAGCCATTTGTATGGGACACCCCCAGATCAGAGCTGTTCAAAGCTCAGGGGTCAAGCTCCAGCAAAAAGAATACTTGAAGCAGTAAGGAAGGAAGGAGTTAAGACAAATCCAGTGAAAAGTGTAGTCAGTTCCCAAAATTCTACAGTTCGTACAGGTGACCTGGGTTATCAATCAAAGGAGTAGTAAAGGGTGTAATGTTTTAGGACACTGTTTAAAAATTAACATAAAAATGAACAGGGAAGCATCATCACTTGGTTCTGGGGGCTTGTGTATCAAATTTAGTCTTAACCTCATGATTTAAACTTGTGTCTAACTTGATCATGCCGATCATAACATTGCTGCTAAGTAATTTTTTACTCCCTTCTCTTTGTAGGACTTTAAGAAGGAGAATCAGTGAATAGGCTTTGCTCCAGTCTCGAGCTGCCCCATCATCCCTGAGAGATCACCCCACGACATCAGTACCGGAGCACATTCAAGCCATCTTTCCCCTTTTACTACCCTACCACTACACCATCATGATGATCGGGGTCTTCCTTACCATCTTTGGAGCTTGCATTCTTCTCTCTCCTCAAGCTGAGGGTAAGAAACATACCCCAAGTGGAACTTCTGAAAGACATCCACCTCATCGCCTTCTGGCAATGTTTTCACTCACTGATCTGAGACATCTGGAAATATATTTAGAGTGGACAGTTTGAATATGTTCCTGTTTCGCATTATTAGCATGCTTTTGACAGGGCTTGTGTTTTAGTCAAAACCCCCCATAGCAAGTAAGGTTGTTTAGTTTGAGAAACTGGCAAAGGAAAAAACAGGAAAACTAAATATGCTTGTATTGGTTTTGAGCTGACAAATAATGATGCAATAACTGGTAATTCAAAGCAGAAAGTGGCTGGAGAATTCATTTCCTTGCATTTACATGATATTGTCTACAAGTCGACCATTTAATTGGTTGATGGCCTTTAAAATATACATAGTAATGAATATAGCCTTCGTCAGTCGCTAGGAATCCTTGGATCTTGGAAATGACATGTTGTGTGGTGCATTGGGGAACAAAGGCTGAATTCAGTTGGGTTTTTGGACTTGTATGGTTTAAATTTTTTGCACCCAGTGAAATATGTAATGTAAATCTGTGGCTTTATCTCAAATAACACACCGTATCTAAAAGCAGTGTCCTTCCTGGGCTGACGGAAAGCATCTGTTCAGCTACTTAATTCATCCGTTCAGTGGAGTATTTAGCAGTTGTAATGTGAGAATCTATGGCTTTCCTCTTCCAGTTCTTAGGTGTGAATGGCCCATTGCTAGCACAAAGGGGCCATTTGGCTATGCACAAAAGAACAGTTTGGTGGTCGTTGGCTGTGTATGTGTGAGGCAGAAAATGAAGCAAGTTGTGTGGTTAACTGTTTGGATTGGACTGTCTTTGCACTCATTGTTTGTGGTCTGTAGTGGGAGGTGGGTTGGTATTAACAGATATCTGTAGATTGAGGGATTTAGGCAGAACTGAATAGGCTCTATTGTATTTCTACAGATAAAGTAGCATGTTATCTCTAAACAGCACTTTAAAAGTGCTCTTAAGTCAACTACTGCTGCTGCCAAAGGTACACTTGCTACAGTTGCTTGCTTTAGCATCTTATATACTACTATAATTATTATTCTTTGGGTAATAGCTTATTAAACACAATGACCAGACTGCTCAAGTTTTGAGAGTTTTTTCTAGTCAGGAACAGTAACTGCTTTGTACACTCTCAAACATCTACCCAACAGTTACTTACTGATGTAACCAGATCACACTGCCTGTTTTTGTTTAGGTCCTGAGCGTTTATTTTTTCAGAGCGCTTGTCTATTTTTGGGTACAATTTCTTTGAGTCTTAAGCAGTGTCTATTCTTAGTGACAGAAAAACCATGGGAGAGAGCGTTTTCCGGTGCCAAGGGCTGGAATTATGACCCTTCAGAACCTGATAGGAGAAGTAGATTAGACCGAGATCAAAGTGAACTTAGCTTTGAAGCTTAAATTAATTCCTCAAATATCACAAGCTCATTAGTTAGCAACTTTCTGTTGGGGAATATGTAGGGTATCATGCAGGCCACTTGTGGCTTTGTGGTGTAAGAGGAGCTGTTGTGTTTTGTACTAGCTGTTTCAGTGGGTCAGGGTTGTTTTAAATGACTATAGTTATTTTGGTTGAGTGTTGCTGCGCTCAGTCCACTGCCTACTTTAACCCTGTGACCGGAGTGGTCATTGTCTGCCTATGAGCCTTGCTGCCAAAATACGTCCTCCATGTTGCTATTTCCATGTCTACCCTGGGACGGCTGCAGAAACGGATGCTGGATATCATTCCTCCTTGCTTGTAAATATGGCCATAGTCATTAAAACAAAGGGCAACCACCGCTGGTCACTGCAAAGGTTCTCTTTAAACAGCAAGAGGGAGCTGAGCGTGGCGAGGAGTGAGGAACAACTGCTGAATGTTGAGGAGTGTGTTTATTCTTGAGGCCGAGACAAAGGAACACACTGAATGGTTTCTTCCGCAAAACATTGCTGACTGCTGCAGATGGCTGGCGATTACTCAGAGAAATGTCATGTCACCCAGTATATTCTTACGGGACCTTCACATACTTGGCGGTGTGGGACTTTCAGGAACATGCACTTGTGCAGTCACAGGAAATGGAGATCTTGAGTTCATCCTCACAGGATGGAGGAACTGACATATGGACACTTAATAATTTGAGGATAAAGCATAAACTGGCCAAATCGAACATTTTTTATTCTTATAGTGGCCCAGCATCTTAAAATAACACCCGGATCGTGTGCAGAACCATATTTAGCATGTTTGTGCCACTGTGCCAGTGGTTATGAGGAGTCTAGTTCCAGCCACAATCTGCTGTACCTGCTCTGGTAATTGAACTTCTTCAGATGTCCCTGATTGGCTGCAGCACAAGTAAAAGGGAGGGGGCAGTATGTTCGATGCAGCTAAACAAGGCAGGAAAGTGGATCTCCAGGAGGAGGGTTGGTGACCACTGCACTAGGCTATGAAAAATCACATCTGTGGTTACTGGGGTGAGCGTTTCAGGTGGCTGAAGGAAGAACCCCAAAAATGTCTTGTCTCTATAGTATATGAAAAATATGTAGTCCATATTCAGTTCTTCCTGAATAATAGTGTCCGTTAAACATGTTAATCCACCAATACAACATGCTAATAACAGTTTAGTGGCAGTTTGAGAAATATTTCAGCCTTTTTTAAGCTGTTTGTTTGCTGTGTGTGTAACATGCCCGATAGCCAAAGAAAATTCCCCTCAAACAAAATGCTCACGGATTCAGAACACACTGATAATAGAGGTCAATAGGAAGCAGTTTCAGCATCTGCCCATTGTCCTCCGCTATGCATGTTTACCTGACTTCTGTTTTTCTTTTCTTTTTTTTTACTAAGTAAGAATGTTTGTACTTGACAGATGGTTGTTTGCCACATATCGAATAGAAGTGCATATAATCATTCAGCAGTAGTATGTGATCAGAAACACCAAATCAACCAAATCCGTTTATTCTTTCTCATTTCGGCCGCTGTACTATAGTGTGTAGCCTTTTAATACTTCATTGTGTAGATCATGGGTCAGTGATGCTGCGTCTTGTTGTTTTTACGAACTCTTCCTGATTGGTTCTGGCCCGTGGGCGCACGTCCTTCCCTCCTCCCACCCTTACTCTTGTGGCAGGCTGGCCGCCCAGGCCTTACTACAGGAAGCTTGTTGAGTCTATTGTTGGTACTCTGCGTTTCCCAAACACTTTAACTGTTTCCTGTATTACACTGCCTGTTGGTCATTACCCTCAACTGAACAGCCGAACTGCTTGCTGCTCTCCGGAAACGATATTCAAAAGCTGCAAAAAGGGAGTAACTGAGGCCAAATAAGTCTGTGTGTGTGTGTGTCTGTGTGTGTCTGTGTGTCTGTGTGTGTGTGTGTGTGTGTCTGTCTGTGTGTGTGTCTGTGTGTGTGTGTCTGTCTCTGTGTGTGTGTGTGTGTGTCTGTCTGTCTGTCTGTGTGTGTGTGTCTGTGTCTGTCTGTGTGTGTGTCTGTCTGTGTGTGTGTGTGTGTAGGGGCAGGAGCAGTTGGAAAAAACCCTTTACACTCTGTCTTACAGCCTGCTGTAGTGCGTTTGTGGGGAACTTGGCTCTGGAGGTGTCTCGGAGCCCATTAGAAACTCACTTTAATAAAGCCAGCACATTTTATGGGTCTGTCTCGGGCAGGGCCTTGTTTTCCACATGTTCTCCTTTTTTCTTTCCCTCCATCCCCTTTTAACAAGCTGGTCTTCTAATAGCAAAGGATTAGGTGCTGGAGATTTTCCTCTGAAACTGAGCCCCTGTTAAGCAGCGTATGATCATTACAAACACTATGACCCATTGTTATATTAAGCCATGTTGGTGGTAATGATGTAGTTTTAGAGCTCAGTCTGCTCTTATTTACTCCTGCTCGTTCAGACCTATAGGTAGGTCTTTCTCATGGACGAATATCCTGTCGGTTTAGCTGTTGTTATTAGAAAATAATGGACCTTAGATCTTTTTCCCAGCTTGGGTTATTCCTGTGAACTGATTCTGATCCGTGTAAGAGATTTTTCAGTGTGTGGCATACTGACGAACTGCTGGAAAAACAAAACCGTCCTGTACAAATGACATGGGCTTGTTTTCATATGTTATTTTGATGGCCTTAATGGATACTCCGAGATATTCCACGGCCATACGGTGGCAAGAGATTTGTAAGACTCTGCACGACTCTACCTTAGACGTTGAGGCGCTGCCTGAATGAGCACTGCCGTGATTATAGACTCCGAGTCTTGGATGAGTTGTTGCATCATTTCCTGTTCAAACATTCCAATAGCTCTGAGAAACTTGGTGTGTGAGCTTAGATATTTTGGTCAAAATGCACCAATTTAAATTAGAGAATTATTTGTGCATTGAGTTGTTTTCTACTAAGACAGTTTTGTTGCTTTTCAAAAGTCGACTGAATAAATAAAATTCTATTAAAAATGTTTTTTTTATACCGTATAATGTGGCTTTTGGGTATAGTGGTTTTAGATTGAGTCGTCACGACGACGTTTCCCCAAAGCAGTGATAAGCTAGCTGGCATATCCTGTTTATCAAGGTGTGAAGTTTCCACGCTTTGGTGTCTGCATTCTCAGCATTTCCTCGCTCACCTCTTGCTCTATGGTCTTACGAGCTCTCTGTTGAGCTTTCTGAGCTGCCTGCGCTGCCCTCTGTTTTAATAGGGTTAAAGCCCAGATGTTCACCATGAAGAGTCTTTTTTAGCAAGAGGAAAACTAGTACTCTGCATTTTGTATTGGTCCAGCTACCATTAGGGAAGCTGCTGAGGCTGACGTCTGCCTTTTCGTGTTGAATGATATTACACCTTTAAAAATAAAGGTACAAGGATTTTTTGTGGTTTTTTTCCAAATATCATAAGAATTTACCTAAATAAGAAGGATATTCCCCCAAATATTGAAAAAAATGTATTTCCTTAAATAAGAGAAGAGGGCTTGTGACTGGAGGGTCACTGGTTCGATCTCTGGGACTGGCAGGGAAAACGTGGGAAGGGGTGAGTGAGTTGGCAACACGTTACCCCTCCCACATCCTTTGGGCAAAACACCTAAACCCTTAGCTACCTCCGGGGTGCTGTAGGTGTGCAGCCTATTCCTCCTGCACTGGGTGTGTGTACACAGGGGTCATGGATGGTTTAAATGCAAAGGACAAGTTCACTGCTCACTTTAGTGTGCGAGAGCCTGCCAGATAATCAGAATATAATAATAATAATAATTTCAGTGGACTCCTCCTAACACCTCATTTTTGGAAATGCATGAGAGTGTGAACTTTCTTTAAGCTGAAAGAACCTCCTGAAGTGCACGGTTAAGTGTGTGTGTGTTATGTTGCAGTGCTGAAAAGGAAATGGTGGCAACAGCTAGAGATGAGGGCCGCTGTCTCTTTAAGAGGCCGGCTCAGCGCAAAGCAGAGCAGTGTGGAGTGGAGTGGAGCAGCCTGCAGGCTCAGAGAATGCGGTCAGAGGGACTCATTACAGCCTGAGCACTGCCAGACCTCAGACTCCGCCGTGACGGCCAGCCAGAATTAAGCACACATGTAGGAGCAGAGAAACGCTGTATAGCTCTATTTCAAGGGAGGAGCAGCGAGACTAGATGTATTCAGGGCTTTAGTTTGTGGAGTAATCCGAGCTATTGAAGTCCCTCAGAGGAGCACACTCAACAGTCTGCATGCCCTCTGATTTACAGACTCGTGCGCTCTAACTCGAGCCTTATTTCTGTCATTTCTCACAGCTCTCCAAAGCTGTATGATTGTATGTGTAGCTCAGTGGTTCCCAGTCTTGACCCTGGAGTTGTCCTGGCCCACAGATTTAGTGTTTTCTCTAGTGTAACACACACGGTCCAGTGAAGCAGCGGATTGACAGGCCTAGTGGTTAGGACATTGCTCTTGGGACCCGAAGGTCACAGGTTCAAGTCCCAGCCCGGGCACTACTGAGGTATCCTTGAGCAAGGTCCCACTACACTGCTCCCCAGGCGCTGTTAATAGCTGCCCGCTGCTCCACATGTGCACATGTGATGGGCTAAATGCAGGGGTCACATTTCGTTGTGGTGCTTGAGTGTGTTCACAATGACAAATCACTTTCACTTTAAAAAGGTACTGTATAAATATTTTTAACTTCTTTTTCTACTTTTTCTTCTTCTTCTACTTCTACTACTACTTCTTTTACTTTTTCTGCTTTTTCTTCTTCTACTTGTACTACTTTTCTATTTCTTCTTTCTCTACTTTGTCTTCTTCTTCTTCTTCTTCTTCTTCTTCTTCTTCTTCTTCTTCGTTTTACGATACTTAAAGACCTTTTTCATCATAAACCGAATGTATCACACTATTTTCACAGGCAAAATATGTTGCTGCTATCAAAACTCTTGAGTACAATTACTTCTATGCAGCATATCACATACCTGCTCAGCACTAAACACGACTAATTATGCTGTTTTTGTAATCAAACATGCAATTGATTAGTGTTCAAGTACTGACAACATATATGATCTGAATGTGTCACAGTAAAACTGATCACTGTAACAAACTAATTTCATATCACCCACCATCTTCTTCATCTTCTTCATCTTCATTGTCTTCTTCATGTTTTTCTTCATCTTCTGCGTCTTTTTCTTCTTCGTCTTCATCTTCTGTGTCTTTCTTCTTCGTCTTCTTCATAGTTTTCTTCATCTTCTTCATCTTTTGTGTCTTCGTCATTTTCTTCTTTGTCTTCTTCTTAGTCTTCGTCTTCTTCATCTTCGTCTTTTTTTTCTTTATCTTCTTCAGGATCATCTTTTGTGTTCGCCTGCTACTTCGTCTTCAGCTTTGTCATCTGCGTCTTCTTCGTCTTCTTCTTCGTGTTCTTCTTGTGATGCACAATTTGTAGACAAATGGTGATATCTGATAATTTTCATTTACCTTCTTGGACTGGAAAAATATAACTATTAGCTTCTAAAATATGTTTTTCTATAAGCTTAAAATAAGCATTTTAGCCCTGTATTGCAGTGTTGGTCAAATTTACACCTCTGTCCGATACGATATTATTTTTTCAATCAGCAGTTACCAATATAATTTCAATATCTTCATGCAGCCCTTTTACAGAAACCACTAGTGTTGTGCCCTTTATTATTATTTGAGGAGTTCATGCTGTGTTTGGGCTGCACTCGTTGAGCTGTGCGGCTCACCATTATTCACTCTCTTCAATTTTAATCATGATTGTTTCAGTGATTGCTTACTCTAGAGGTTTGCCCTTTTCTGATACCTGGAAGAACTGCGAGAGGATTCTGAATCACAGTTGTGGTTAAAAGTGTAGATACTAATGTTTTTGTGCCTTGCCCATTGAGATGTGTGGAAGTAAACACATCGTGACAGATTGCCCTGGCTTTTACAGGCACACTTAAAAGCAGCCTGTGCGCTGGCTCCACTCCTCACATTCCTTCTTCAAATTTACTGGTCTCTAGCGGAGGGGGAGCAAGGGGGGAGCAGAGCAGGACCCTGCATGCGCGCGCGCGTGTGTGTGTGCAAGCACTGGGTCTAAGGGACGCCACAGTGTTGGACTCTCACCTCACATGAGTAGGCTCCTCTTTTTGTCGAGCACTGTTTACGTTACTGGTTCCTCGTCCATTATCGCTCAAGGCCCTGTTTGACAATGGCGGCGTCTGGCCTAAACTGCGAGGTGATCAAAGATATGAAATTAAACGCTTTCAACATGTGTATTTTATGCTCAGCTTAATGGAGGAGCCAGGGAACGCTTTCCTCCACAGCATCAAACGGAACATTTCTCAACTGCAAAAACCAAACCCTAACACATAAACAAAAGATTTATATCACTGGCACACAAACGAATGTCTGGAATGGCTCTGGAATGGCAGGAAGAAGGTGAGAGAAAGGAATATTGTGTGTCTGTGTGTGTGTGTGTGTGTGTGTGTGTGTGTGTGTGTGTGTGTCCACCCGCATGCATGTGTATGTCACAGCGAAGGGACAAGACACACCTCCTTTCTGGTCTTAACCCAGTGCCCTGTAATCCTGCCTCTTAAACTCTGCTAATGTGGCCTTTCACTTTTCCAATTCCTAATTTCCTACTAATCCTTTTTCTCACAGTTTTGCTTTTTCTAGAATTGGACTGAATAGAACTTTTTTGATTCCAGGATATTTTTATATATTTATATGGAAACATTATACATTATGATACTTAAAGGTCTTTTCCATCATACACAATATGTATTACAGTATTTTCTTTTCTTTATGACAAAGTCAAAGAAGCAACATTGTATTGGTTTGGAAGTGTGGAGTAAAGAGGCTGAGTATATTGGAGGATAGAGCTGCCAGGCAAGAGGAGAAGAGAAAGGCCAGATAGGAGGTTTATGGATGCAGTGAGAGAGAACATGCAGGCAGTTGGTGTGAAAGAGGAAGATGCAGAGGACCAGACGGGATGGAATCGGAGGGTCCGCTGTGGCGACCCCTAACTGTAGCAGTCGAGAGAAGAAGTAGTAATAATCAAACATGCAGTTGATTAGTGTTCGTCAAGTACTGACAACATCCATGATCTGATCAGTGCCTGTCAGAGTGAAACTGATCACAGTAACAATAAGCTGATCTCATGTCACTCACCTCTAGCGTGCGATATTAAAACTAATTGGTGAACTATTGATGTGACCTAGTTAGATTAGTCTACGTTATTGACCAAAATTAGCAACCGGATATGAGTGACAATGTCCACAGTACAATAAAAAAAGTGAATTATTAGAAGCTCACTCATTTGTATGTTGACTGTTCCTGTATTGTGTTAGTAGTACTGCAAAAGCCTCGGGGTGGAATCAAAAGTCTTATCATGATTCGATCCTACGTTGATTATTTTAACAATCTTATACATTTCCGATAGCCTAAAATTTGCAGCGATGCAATTTAGTCGGAAACTAGGATGTGCAGTCAGTATGAAATATGAAATTTTATAAAATTTGCCTAATTTCCATGAATTGACAAATGCAAATGAACTATAATGTGAAAATACAGCAGTGTAGTCATAGGCAACAGCAATTTATCAGTGCGAAACACTGCACACAGTGAAATGAAGTCAAATTAATTGTGGAATAAACAAACGCAGATTTTTTTTTTGTCACATTGCATAGTATCATTGGGTATTTTGGTCAATGCCTCAATACAGCTCAATTAATTGCTACACCCTTACAAAAGCCAGTGCTGTGATAATAATTAACAAATGATATATTACACAGTTGTTATTGGTAGGAAAGAGCTGATGATGAGTGATGATAAGGGGGTTGGGGGTGGGGGACGAGTACCAGAAGCTGCAGTATTAGTCTGGGCTTTTTCCCTGTAGAAGGCAGGCACCAGGGCACCAGCAGCGCTCTGCGGTGGACTGATTGATTTGTGGAACATAAGATGCTGAGTGTAGCAGAGAACAGAAACCATGATACACAGAGGTCATTTCCTATTGAGCAAGCAACGTTTTATATGCGCCTCTCTTCATTTTCCATCTCTCTCTCTCGCTCTCTCTCTCTCTCCCCCTCTCTCTCCCTCTCATTTTTTTTCTCACTCTCACTGTCTGTCTCTTGTGTAAAGTCTTTGCTTTTCCCTGGCTGATATCAGTGTTTTGGAGTTCAAAGCCTGCTGGCTGCCTGGCTCCAGCTCTGTGTGGATATCCGCCGGTATATCAGCCTGAATGACTCCACCCAACCTGATAAAGCTGGAGGTGTCGCTGCCTGGTATTGGTGCTGATATATGACTGGAACTGTGTACTGTATATGCTGGGCTGCTGTTAACCCCCCTATTACATATGGCAGTGATTTGTTTTATATGTACATCTTTGTTGGATATTAGACTTCTAGAAATCTGAACAGCTGCATTGAATATTAAGGTTAAAAAGAACAAATCACATCTGATTCTTAACACAAAAACCTGGAATCTCACAAAACTACTTGTAGCACAATAAAAAGTAAAAAAAAAATTAAAAATTAAAAACTGCAAAGAGTAAAATGGTGATGATAGTAGCTGCACATAACTTAGCATTAACATGTAACCAAGTGCATATTTTACTAGAATTACAGATTATTTTTACAAATGAGGTAGTCTAATGTTTTATAGTTTCTATACATATTTTGTAGTTATATATATATTTTTGTTTGTAGTTTAGAATTGAAAAATGCTGCTGTTTTGTATTGGGGTGGATAATATAACATTTTCACTCGCATTGTGATAAATTATCCCAAAGTAGCCCACAGTATAGTTTTCTGAGCATATTGTGGCTGTTGGATCAAAATGCCTGTCTCCATTTTGATCATTTTTTACACTTTTACAGAATTTAAAAAGGACTAAAAGTTATTTTTAAAAGTACATTTTACATTAACCTCCATTATCAGTGAAGAAGGTCATGTGCTTGTCTTGTAAAGTTGCCATTTTGGAGATACAAGGTTTTCTGTGCGACAGCAATGATATGGTGGGTTTTGCCTGTTCCAGTTTACCAAACCTCAGAGCTAAATAGGGTGATACCTGATACTCTGGGTGTTCTTGAAGTATTGTAAATACTTGCCATATCACTCATCCATGTTTTTAGGTTGTTTTATTTCCCCTGTTGGCTGGTTGAGTTTTTGAGCACGGTTAGATTTTGATATGGGTTCATAACGAAGGCTCTGGTGTCGGTATTGGAGAAGAAAGTGGTATCACCGCATCTGCAGTCTTTGGTCCTCTCTCAGCATGTGGGTTGAGGTGTTTGTGTTGCAGTGAGGTGTGGGGCAGGGTCTGGTAATGGAGCAGAGACTCTAGGTGTGGAATGTGGTGTTTGAGTAAACAGCAGAGTGGCTGTGGTCTTATTTTGACGGAGAGGAGGCCTGTCTGGACCTGCAGGCTGAGGAGCAGCAGCATGAACTCCACTGCTGAACACAGAAGCCTTTGTGCCTGGGGAATATGCACCCTGTCTGTCTGAGACGCACATGCACACACTCACGCACAGATCAGGTTACAGTTCTCAGACATCCATGTTTCTGCCTCTCCCTTTTGTCCCCCTTTCAGCCTTTATCTCCGTCTCTTACTCACAGTCTGAGAGTCTGTTTTGGTCATGCTGTGCCGCCTGCCATGTATTTGACCAAGATCCTGTGTGAGATTTTCAGCACCGTAATGGAATACGGGCTACGCTGTTTGCGCTCGTTCTAATTTCACTATATTTAAATGACATAATTTCCTGGTTTAGTTCCTTATTAACAACATGTTTTAAGAGGTATGATCATGTACATTTAAAATTTCACCTACAGATTTTTTGTTGTCTTCACAGCTGTGTTTGCTGTACTTCTGATATTGTACGTTTAGAACCGCATTGCTGAATTCCTCTCTGGTTTGATTTTGCAGTATTTCACTGGGTGTATATTTGTTTTTGGTGGAAATGGAGTGATTCATCAAAAAAACACACCAGTCTTGAACTGAGTCAGTCAAGATGTTAATCTGCTGTTACACCTGCATTCATTTGTTTAGTCTGTAATACAGACCACAACATGCCATTCGCTTTAGTTCAGTTTAAAATTTGTATATGCAGGTATATGAAAGTGGTATATGTTGTACAAGGGAGCATCCACCAAAGGCTCCGTCTTTACAAGCAAAGAAGAGCCATGGATCACCACTTTAGCCAAACCTTGTGAAAGAAACGCCCATCAGTTCAAAAACGACATTTCTCAGCATATACTTCAAATGAATTTAGGTCTTTCACCATCTACAGTACATAATATTGTAAAAAAAAAAAAAAGGTCCAGGTGGTCCATCTCCGATTGACTGAAAGACCGTGGACATGTGTGCTGTGGAGAGTTCAATGAAAGGTGCAAAAGCCAACATCGGTCATGGTATGGGGGGTGTGTCTGTGCTCATGGCGTAGGTGACTTGTGACATGTGAAGGTACCATTGAGGCAAATATTGTGGTTTAACACATGCTGCCATTTAGGCAACGTCTTTTAACAGAAAGTACAGTGTTCTTTCAGAAAGACAATGCCAGGCCTCATTTTGCACACACTACAAGAACAAGAGTATTGTAGACACTAAACGTTGTGTGCTTGACCATGTCCGTCTTATTTTGAAAATGTATGGCGCATCTTGAAGAGGAGAATCAGACAATGTCGACCACAGACTGTTGAGCAGCTAAAGTCTTGCATCAAGCAAGAATGGCAAAGATTCCAACTACAAAACTGCAACAGTTCCTAAACATTTAAACAGTGTAATTAAAGGGAAAAGTGATGTTACACAGTACTAGACACATGCCCCTGTCCCAACTTTTAATGTTTCCAGGCATCACATTCTATATACATTTAGGTTAGTCAGCAGAAACACTGGAAATGTTTTCTTTGCAAGTTGATCTGTTAAAAAAGGTGGCAGTTCATGAACAAATGACAGATTCTTGTTTTAATTGCATTTTTTTAAGTATTTTAACTTGTAAATAGGGTTTGCATATTAAACATACTCTGTTTATAATTTGGATTATGCTGTTAGTGACCGAGATCATACAGTAAACTGGTGAATCTTGCTCTATTCTGTATTTGAGCACTGTGATGTACGGAGTCATTATTTCTCTTTTTTAAAATAGATTATTCTTCCTCCCTAGGTGGGCAGAACCCAGACTACATGCTGCATGGCACAGGGGTAAAGCATGGCTCAGACCCAAAGAGATCGCAAGCAGCAGACGGCTCCACTGTGGCCCCGGAGGACGCGGCTCGTTTTCTCAGCTGCTACTGCTCAGGCCACTGCCCCGAGGATGCCACCAACAACACCTGCGAGTATGTCACCTGATTACTGCAGTAGTCTTAAACCAGCCACATCACACCTACGTTCTGCTATTGTCTATCTGCTTTGTTAAATCTATTACTAGTCTTATGCATGATCGTGTGTTTTTGTGTAGGACCAACGGGCAGTGCTTTGCTATAATCGAGGAAGACGAGCATGGGGAGGCAATCCTCACCTCTGGTTGTATGAAATATGAGGGCTCCCACTTCCAGTGCAAGGTAAACCCTTTATGTTTAAGTGCATTGGGGTGGATATCGTAATATTAAAATGTATAAAACATACACCTGGTTCTGGATAACTATGAAATCTGTAACTGAAGCGTTTTGTTCCAAAACACATTTAACATCATTTTCATTGATTTTTTTTATTTTGCATGATATGTTTTTTGGTGTATGTCTGATTCGTTTGGCCATTTTTTAACTTGAGAATATGCTTGCATTATAGCATGTGCTAGCTACCCACATTTTTTAAAAATACATGCTTTAATGTAATACCAATGTAAAAAACAGAGCAGTTGTGCATAGCTCATCTGTAAATTTCTGCATGTTGAAGAATGTTGCGAATAAGCCCAAACTGTTACTGTGTCAAAGGATTCGCCCAACGCTCAGACAAGGCGGACAATCGAGTGCTGTTCCACAGACTTCTGTAACAGAGACTTGCAGCCTACTCTTCCACCTCCTGTTATTCGTGGTAAAGCAAGATATTTGGACTAAAGCTGCTTATTTCTGTGTTGATGCAGCTAGTTTCTTCTAATTTTAAATGTTTTGTCTTCTGTCCTATTGCAGATCCCTTGTTCGGCAGTGCCCACTGGCTTGCCTTCCTGATCTCAGTGACCGTGTGCTGCTTCACTCTCATAGCAATTACAGTTGTGTGTTACTACAGGTGAGAAATATTGTTACAACTTAGCACATTTTATTACCCATTGACTTGCTCTCTCATAGGACCGACACAGGCACACCCAGTAAAAGCAGTTAAGATAGGTTGATGGTAACGCAGATAGCGGCAGGAGTTCAATGAGTACGTGTGTGGGATCATGATAAGTAACAGTAGGCTTCCTTGCTGAATTGCATAGTAAAAATGGATGATAAAGGCATGCAACAGCTTGATTGCTTTTGTGTGTTTGTTCAGGTATAAGCTGCAGACGGAGCGGAGACGCTACCAGAGAGACCTGGAGCAGGATGAGGCCTTTATCCCTGTTGGAGAGTCACTCAAAGACCTCATCAACCAGTCCAGCACAGGCTCCGGCTCAGGGCTCCCCCTGCTGGTAGTAACCAAAATCTACTTAGTTGATATTAGACCGCGTCGCTGCTAAGAGTGTCGATTTTTGAAAGATATTGTATGAAGATTCATCACTAGAAGACTCACTTAAGCTGAAACAAAGGAACTACAGCAGAGGTCTTCAAATCCAGACCATGAATCTGTTTTCCAGGGCTGGAAAATGGATTTCAGTCAGATGGAATAGAGAATCTTCTTTGCCACCTACGCTTCATGCATGTGGAAAAGAAAAAAATATGCAATATTTATCACCATCTGTGCTTTGATTTTATTGGCAGCATGTAAACCCTAACTGCAGTATGTATTCAAGATTTAAGCAGTATATGAATCATATGCACAGTTATAGAAGTACAATGTGCAGTGAAATGCAGCCCTGAATTGCTTCTAGGACCATATACACTAATGAAAGACTGTTCGATACAAAGCTCACCATGACCATGAACTTACACCTGACCACATCCTTATAATATATCTTTATAATTATGTTCATATTCTATTGTAGTTATGTCATTAATTCCCTTTATTAGTTTATTTTATTTATAAGTGTGTCTAAATCAACATCAACAGAATTATGATCAAGTACATTAAATGTAGAATGTTGGTCTTCCTTCTTAATATATGATCCTAATATTGTACGGAATGTTCTGGAGTACGCTCTGATAGTCTGCTGTGCTCTCCTTGTTCCCAGGTCCAGCGCACTATTGCTAAACAGATCCAGATGGTTCGACAGATCGGAAAGGGCCGCTATGGTGAAGTTTGGCTGGGGCGCTGGAGAGGAGAGAAGGTGGCAGTGAAGGTGTTCTTCACTCGTGAGGAGGCCAGCTGGTTCAGAGAGACCGAGATCTATCAGACAGTACTGATGAGACATGAGAATATACTTGGTATGACACTATATATTTAAATGAGCACAGTGTAGTTAAATAGAGCCTAATTTTTACGTGATGCATTTTATGTGTGTATAATGCAATAGGGAGTTTGTTCAGCTGCACTGATTTTTATAAATGTTGTATAATCGATTATAGCAAAAGGCTAAAATATGCACACCTTTTTTATAGATTAGTAAAACGTCTTTTACACCACATCAGTCTAATCAAATCGGATCTTTGTGAAGTCTTGAGACGTAATTTAGATCTATGTATTGTAGCTCTGCATTTACCTGGCACTGCTCTACTTTCCCGTGTCTAGGTTTCATTGCAGCGGACATTAAGGGCACAGGAGCCTTCACTCAGCTGTTCCTCATCACAGACTACCACGAGAACGGCTCTCTGTACGACTATCTGAAGTTCACTACTTTGGATACACAGTCTCTGCTGAGGCTGGCATACTCTGCCGCCTGTGGCCTGTGCCACCTCCACACGGAGATATACGGTACACAAGGCAAACCTGCCATCGCCCACAGAGACCTAAAAAGCAAGAACATCCTTATTAAGAAGAACGGAACCTGCTGCATTGCTGACCTGGGTCTGGCTGTTAAATACAACAGGTACACACACAGACACACGCACAGAGCTTACTCCTATAAAGGGACATGGTCGGTACCAAAACTGGGATGTCATGATCGTATGAGTTTGGTGTTTGATGTTAATCATGCAGTTCCCTGACTTTCAATACATTATTCAGTATTGCATAAAAACGAAAAGCAAGAAGCAGAACCCTGAAACCTCTGTTATGTTTGACTGTGCCCATGTTTACACATTATCAGCGTCCCTCTCTGCCTTATTCTGTGAAAAGAAAATTATGAGGTTGGAGTAATCGGGTGTAGCTGAGTGACTAGAAAAACAGCAGCATACGATTCGCTGCACACACACCTCTCTCCTACACTCCACTGGCAGTAGTCACAGTTTAATGACATGCTGACAGACATTTATTGTGTGTAAATATCTACTTAAAAGACTAATGTTATATTTACTTGACACTTGAGTGAACATTAAGGAAGCTACAATAAGCAGGTTTAAGCTTAGCTAAGCTTAGTGTAATTTAGGACGTCCTGGGTAGGAACTGCTGAACGATAAATCATTGCCGTAGTATTTAATACAACCTTCACTCTTCTGCTCGTCTGTGTGCTCGATGTGTTTTATCCTTTAGTCACTGACGTTGTTAGCTGATTGCTTTTTGAACAGTGTTCTCTTAATCAGCCCTGTGTATCTACAGGTAAAAGTTTATTACGATTTTGCCTGATTGGTGGTGAAGTGTAAAATTTTGTTGAAGCTGCACTCTGTTCACAACCTTGTCAGTTTTTACTTGAGGTAAAGATTTTGACCCTGTCTTGCCAGTAAGAAATTAGCATAATTACATTTTCTGCATGTTTACTTAATGAGTTTTCATTGGTTGTGACATTCCTTTTACAAATAGTCACAGATTAGTGTTCTTAGTGTTATTGCTGCTTGTGTTTGTCCAGTTGTTTAGTTTTGTTCACGTGTTCAGATCCTGCATCGGTCATGATAATTTTGTGCTATAGTTTAACTGTCTAATGTTCTGGCTACACACATTTCATACCTGCTGGGGATTAACTTGTGCCGTTTGTTTATACTGAGCTGATGCTCATGGTTTTATTTAATAATCCAGTTTCTTCTCCCCGTTCCTTTCAGCGACACGAATGAGGTGGACATCCCTCTCAGTACACGGATGGGTACACGGCGATATATGGCTCCAGAGGTGCTGGATGAGACCCTGAACAAGAATCACTTCCAGGCTTACATCATGGCCGACATCTACAGCTATGGCCTCATTGTTTGGGAGATGGCCCGGAGATGTGTGACAGGAGGTGTGTGTGTGTGTTTGTGTGCACACTTGTTTTTGTGTTTGGGCTTTATTTCGTAATACTAGACAATGGTATATAATGTATAGATGTCAGAACTTACTACTTTTTCATTTCTGATACTGATGCTTTGGATGCCCAGTGGTTTTTATACAGATACTTTGTGTTTAAAAAAAAAAAAAAAGGTTTTGTTAATGTTTTTTTGATTTTTTTTTTTTACAATTCTTATCTTAAAATGGCCAATTTTAACTTTAACTGCTCAAACACTTTTAACAAAAACTGGAGGACATGATGTTTGGGTCTAGGTTAATGGTTAGAGGCTTCCCATGTAGTCAAAGCGTCACCAGGAAACTAATAGATATCTAATTTCAGTCCCCACATCAGAAGTGTGTGTCAACACAACTCTAAAAACATCAAATCTGGATCATAATAAGGACAAAACATTAGTTTGTACCACTTCAGCTTGGTAATGTGAATATAGAGTATCTAACAAAAAATATGAAAAATATCAGTTCTTTGCTTCTGGCAGTTTCTGTGGAATTATTACTATATAATGCCATGATGTCCAAAGAAGTATTGCCTCATCTCTGTTATTTTGGTTTCGCAGGCATTGCAGAAGAATACCAGTTACCTTACTGGGATGTGGTTCCCTCAGATCCCTCTTACGAGGACATGAGAGAAGTAGTGTGTGTAAAAGGCATGAGGCCTGCAGTTTCTAACCGCTGGAACAGTGACGAGGTAACGACTTGTTTCACTGCATTTAAACAATTTTAAGCCTTGAGAAACTATGGTGACATCAGGCATCTCACTGAATAATCTCGGTTCTTTTTCATTGCAGTGTCTCAGAGCCATGCTGAAACTGATGTCCGAGTGCTGGGCCCATAACCCGGCCTCTCGCCTTACTGCCCTTCGAGTAAAGAAAACACTTGCCAAAATGGTGGAATCACAGGACATTAAAATATGAGTGGTACTTCCTCCATACGGCGGAGAGGAGACATGGACTCCTTTTCTAATATTCATGCTCTACATATGAATTATTGCCTCAGTTCAGAAACACAACAGTAGGAGGTGCTATGGAGCAGAGCACTTCCTGTTTGCTGGGATCGTTCATCCTGTTGCAGTAACTCTAACAGTGTCTTTTTAGTATCCTCTGCTGGACAGTATGTGCCATGTCACATCTACAGAGAATCTGGTGCAGGACACAGTTCAGAATGCCCTCACTTGAGGCAGTGTTCTACCGGTTTTCCCCCACGTCAGTCATGTGCTGCTTCAAGACTTCAGGCCCTCTAATACTGGGAGAGAACTGCAAATAAAAAGGTGCTTTCTGTGAAAGCCATGAAATAAATAAATATGATGCACGTGGAGGAGGGAAACTGCTCCTCATGCCGTTGAAGAGAAGGACTGGAAATGAAGCCGTGGAACATTTGGGAGAAAGCTGAGGATTCTTATTCCATCTCAGTAGCGCTCTCTCTCTCTCTCTCTCTCTCTCTCTCTCTCTCTTTCTCTCTCTCTTTCTCTCTCTCTCTCTCTCTTCCTCTTTCTCTCTCTTTCTCTCTCTCTCTCTCTCTCTCTTCTTCTCTCTCTCTCTCTCTCTCTCTCTCTCTCTCGCTCTCGCTCTCATTCCCCCACCCTCCCTCTCCCCTCAGCCAGAGAGACTTATGCATCTGAATGGAGTTATTTTTAGTGATTATTGCCATCCACCGAGCTGCTTGGAACTGTGCTACGATGTGGCCAGCAGTCTCTAAATGGCTGCTCTACATACGGACCATGCACAGCAAATGCCACAGGTGCAAAGGACGGTGCACCCTTATTCTAAACTCGTGTCCCATATTATCATAGAAAAGTAAATATTCCCCTTAACTGCTTTATTAATATTTAAAAACAATAATCATGTGACTTTTATGTATTCTCTACTTTTAAAAAAAATCTGTCCATTTAATATCGATGTGTTGGGAGTCTCCTCGTGATGCCGCACACATGACAACAGTTGGATGATGTGACCGGTCGGGATTCCGTATATAAATTGTGCCATCTTTATGCTGTTGCTCTGTCCTGAACTGTTGAAAAAGCAGACTGGTCCCTCTGGTGCCTAAAAGGTTCTTTGAACCGATGCCATAGCGGATCCCTGAAGAACATTTCAATGGTTTGGATTCTTAAAAAAACCTTCTAGTAAAAAGTGGTTCCTGTATGGCAGTATGCCAAAGAACCCTTGTTGGCACCTATGAGTATGAGTATGAGTATGGGACTGAAGTCAGTAGAACATCCTGTGGTTGTTGGTCACATGCTCAATGTGAGCATTAGAGCCAGTTTGGTTGCATGTGGTGTAAAGAAAAGAAAAACACAAAACAGTCAGTTGCCAGGTTCCCATGTGCCATGTATCCATTCCTCATTTTCTGTGGCGTACACATCCCACATCCCATAAAAAAATCACACTACTAAATGTCGGATAGGATTCTTACCTTGCCATACCTAATTAACATCGGAGTTTTGAGTAAATCAAGTGACAGATGACTTACTGATGTAGAATCACATAAATGTATAATGGCATAGAAGAACACAACTGCATGTGCTATTTATTCTAATGATGTCATATTGAATTAACTATTGTGGCAAGAAAAAGAAGTTGTAGAACTAAGAATACTGTTCTTGTAGCTCATGTACTCTATATTATTACAGAACAGCTAGATACATGCTCTTGCTTAAAAGAACATAAAAAAAATTCCTTTTGTTTCAGAAAAAACAACTAAAAAACCCAAGTTCGTTCCCATCAATAGTATCAAACAGTACCACTGATTCACTTCATTTAGGAACGTTGACCCTTAAGATGGATACATGGGAGACAAAATCATTCTGTGGCCCAAGAAAACCTAGGCAAGCTTCTCTCCTCAAGCTTTTATCTTGAGCCTTTTATGACCACTGACATTATAAACAGCATTAGCCGCTGCATGGGATTGTGTTCAGTGTGTTACTGAATATCAGCGAGCTCTTGATTGAAGAGGATTTCAGTTACTCCCTCCAAGATAAGATCACCTAAACTTATCACAAAGGTTAGCTAGTAGACATTATGCCAGGTTGTCCGTGCAATCAGTGTGTGGATGCTAATGCACACTCAAGGTCTGTCCATTGCAAATGATGCCAGTTTTCCTGTTCTTAATGAAAATGTCTTGTAGTCAGTAGAAGCGTATCTGTATAATTACATGGTTACTGAATCTTTCGTGTTCGTCTTACGTGTTAAATGTGCAAAAGAAAAACGTGTAGAAAGACATGAGAAATAACTTTGTTTATATTATGTACAGCGTCTGGGTTTTTAAAAAGGTGCCTTATGTTTACCAAGAAAAGCTGTTCTGTACACAGAATTTGTCCAATGTATCAATTTTTAAGTAAATTACATTATTTTAGTATGCAACCAGTGTCTTTCTCTTGACTGAAAATGTGAGTGAGCTTGTCAGGCAAGAGTGCTAGAGTGGATGATTAATACTGCCATTATGCCTTGCTCAAGTGCACTTCAGCCATCGAACCAGCAACCCTTCAAACTCACTTCTCTGCCCTTTAGACCACAGTTTCCCCCATTAATAATAATCTCATCGCACTAATATTCCAACATGTAACCACTAGAATTATGGTTACTTGGAATCTCTCAGTGCTTAGTAGTGTTCTGTAATATGGTGTTTCCAAGTCTTTTGAATATTCATTATTTGCTACAGTTTGGTGAAATGATCAAAATTCATTCATCACCTGAGTGGTTGCAGTTAAAGCTTCATTCCAGGCAGTGTGCTCGGTCATGCTGAACCTTTTTTATAAGTTTACCTTTGTCTAGGAATTTGTAAGCAACCTGGACAAATGTGTGAATTGGTTCAGGAGCGCAACATGATCCGGCACTGTAGCAGTACAAGCTTTGTCCTTTACACATGGACATGTTTTGTTTTTGCAGTTCCATTAATGGCAACAAGATGGCACTCAAGGTGACCAAATCTGCCTGTAGACATCCAGCACAGAAACGAATGTCTATGCTATCTTTGGCAGTTTGTTTTACAGTTATTAGTTCATGAGGCACATTCTGCCTAGTCTCGTCCTGCTCACAGTGTGCCCTTGTCCTCTGTGTTGAACAGCAGAATCCCAGATAATGTATTGTTATTAAGTGGTCCCTGGCGTAGTCTTCCCTTGACCAGCTCCAGAGTAACTTTCTCACCCCTTCGAAGTTCCAGGAGGCATGCTCTGCTCAGCAGTCCTTCCTCCCCCTGTTCCTGCCTGAGAGATGCCACAGGTACCATCCCATGCTTTAGCTGGGCCAGACAGAGGCCTTTCTCAAAGTTTAACGTCACTAGAAAGAGGTAGAGACCAGTCTGAGGGGCATGGAATTCTCCTGATGAAAGCCTGTAAGCGTGGCCAAGGTTTAGATCCACTTTCTTGTGAAGTAACGTGCATTTTGTGTTTGTCCTTTGTTGTAAACTAGTGATAAATGCCACAGGAGAGAATCCTCGTCCTGTCGAAGGTGAATGATACAGAGATTTTAGTCATTTTATTATCATTTATGATCATTTTTTAAGCTGATTTGCTTTGTCATGTTGTAATTTTAGCATTGTCCATGCGAGGGCAGTCTTGTAAAGTAGTTTCTTTAATAATTCATACATTATATTGGTGTTAAACGGTTCATTTTTACTAATATCATAACTCCGAACATATGTGCCACATGAGTGCTGAATGTAGTGGTCTTACCTGATCCAGTGTTTCTTTTACTGCGCATGCGGCTTTGCCCTTCTTTCTCCTTCATGTACTCTCCGTTATGTCTTTTCCTGTCTTTCCTCCTCATCCTGTTCCACACCTGATCTAAGTTTAGAGTGCGAGAGGAGTTGGCTAGCTCTTCTGTATAGCTGAACAAATTCTGGAATATTCTCAGATGATCCCCCAGAGCCTGTCGCAGGGCTGCAACCTCCATCTGCAGTTCCACCACTGAGCCACTAGGGGCTGCAGTGCAGTTGCAGTGTTGCTGCTCCACCTGGCTCAGCCTGCCAGCCAGCTTCTCCAGTTTCCTTCCCAGGCTCCAAAAGTTGCTGACCGAATAGTCACCATCATCTTTCCCTGTGGAAGGGCCAGGTAAAAAGCGATCTTCCCAGTGATCATCAGTATTGCCCCTCTGGTCTTCTGTGAAGCTCCACTCTGAAAAAGCCACAGGGTCATCACTTGTCATTTGATCTCTTTCTGCACTGATCCTCCTCAGAGAGGCCAGACTGTCCTCATGAGTCTCAATCTTTGTTTGCATCAGCTTCAGTCTCTGTAACAGGACAGGAATGGAGAGCTCTTTCTGCTGACTTTCAGACCAACTTAAGAACTCCATGACCTCATCACCTAAAAGCACTTCCAGAATTTCAGAGTGGCGAATGGCGTCCTTCAATAGGGAGGAGAATGATGCAGATTGATGTCTGATTTCAGAAGCTTTGCCTGCGAAACTCTTGTTAAGCTCAAGAATCTCCTGTTGGCTCTGCAGAAGTGAGGCTTTCAACTGGGATAAATGATCAGTAAGTGTCCTGCTCTTTGATTGCTCAAATGCCAGTGATTCCTTTACACTCAACAAGGCCTGATGAAGATCCTCAACTTGCATGGGCCATTGACTCTGGCCTTTCATCGCCTCCGCATCCTCCAGGGCATATCGGTTCTTTTTGGCCAAGTCGGTCACATTATTCACTTTCAGTTCCAATGTAATTAATGATTCACTAAGGTCTTTACAGCTACAAGCCTCCTCTGCTGTGGTAGGTTCATTTCTTTTGATGTGCTCATAAATATTGTCCAGATAAAGCTCAAGCTCTCTCAGTTGTGTCTCTTGGCTGCTGAAATTAGAAGCTAATTCGTTGACACTGTTTATGGCAGTGACTTTAGCTGCCTCCAGTTCTAGCCCAGTCTCTGCAAAATGGATCTCTGAGCTTTGGCTAACCTGTTCCAGTTTCATGCTCAGGTTTTGCAGGCAGCCGTCCAGCTTCTGCGCAACACTCATCAAGTGTGTGGAGTTCTCGGACAAGGCACTGAAATGCATAGTGTTATTCAGCACTTTCTGGTTGAGTCTACTAATAGCCTCCCACACATCTGGCACTGCCACTGGCTGCTCTTCACTCTCACGCACTGAAGGAGCATATTCTCTCTGCGTGAAACCTTCCAGATTTTCCTGATTACGTCTGATCTCCTCCACTGATTGACCGAGAGACTGCAGAGTCACCTAATGGCAGGGTAACAATAAAAGCAGACTTACTGCAATGTTGACTGTTATTCTTTTCAATAGTTGATAAATTACAAGAGAAAAGCTGATGGACAATTGTGTTAACATTTAGCTGTGGGTTACCTGCACATCTGCATGACTCTGGTTGATGCGATGCTCAATTTCTTCCCTTAGGTTTGGGAAGTTATCTTGTAGCAGTTCTTGCTGAGACTGCACTGTCCGTTCTATCTGTCTTTGTTGTGAGTCCAGCTGTGACTGCATTTGACGTATCTGTACAAAGCTGTCCTCTAGCTTTTTCTCAACTGCTCCAGTGTGCACTTGTCCACTGTTAGACATGTGGCTCTCCTGCCTGTGCCTCAGCTTCTGCAGATCCATGGACAGCCCTTCAACCTCACTAGACAAATGCTCCAGGGTATGGTTAAAGCCATCCAGCACAGGCTGCAGCTGAGTCATCAGCGCTGCAAATACCTGATGGGCTGTTAAGAGAGTGGTGGAATCCATGAAAGGCAGAGAGGCAGGAGGAGGGATGGCTCCGCCAGTACCTAAAGCAGTATATTGTTCGTTACCAACTTTACCAAACTGTACAAGGGAAAATACAAAAGAAGTATTAATACAATGATAAAAAGTAAAAATTTGTCATTGTGGACACAATGAAATGTGACCTCTGCATTCAACCATCTACACACGGGCAGCTATCAACAGCACCCGGTGAGCAGTGTAACGGGAAAGTTGCTCAAGGGTACCTCAATGGTACCAGAGCCAGGACTTGAATCTGCAACCCTCCAATCACATGGGCAAGTCCCTAATGCCTCCTGCTTTTCTAGTTTTGTTTAATCGTCAACCTGAACGTGTACAGCTACATGTAGCCCAAGCTTTAAGTGCTACTTTTTTATACTGTGGTCAAAAATTTTCGTATATTTCCATATATATTTTCCATATTTCCATATTCCACTCCCTGATAAAACAATGGCTGCAAACAAGATTGGAAAAGCATATTTCAAATTCATTGTAACATATTTCCCCTTTGTTTTGCATTGATGGCCACACAGCTGTGCAGTCATCATGGGTCATTAGTGTTAGATTGTCCTGTGTTGACTTCATGCCCTTGTGCCTTATTCTCTCTTCCTTCTTCATAAATCTCAATAGGGTCACATCATATTCAGCATATTCCCTAAAATAAAAAAATCTACTTTCAAGCATGCGTCTGCTTATAAAGTTATCGCTCACCAACACGCCCTGTGACAGGAAAGACTGGGCCACTGGGAGGCTGCTGATCTGGACTATCATCCCAACTTCCATCCTCAAGCAGGTCAGTGACTTTATCACCTACAGAAGAGGGGAATGAGAACAAGATGAAGAATTCTTGGATCTAAGCACTCAGTACTGAAATAGGTGTGGATTGTTTTTCTGGGTTTTTTGTGGATTTGTTTTTTAGATGTGTTCTGAAATGGAAACTGCAGTGTGCTAGATATCATCAATAGAAAGGAATTTTCCCATGAAACCCTCCTTTTGCGGTAACACTGGTCACTGCTCCCCAGGGAAGGGAAGAAACAGTAGCATTATTTCTGAGACCAAATGCAATTGATACGTTTTGCAGATTAGCTTTGAATGTAAAATGTGCTAAAAACTGGCTGTGGTGTCTGTAACATCTGCAAATGTAAACTTCAGCTAGCTAATTCAGGTTTTAGCATACAGTACCTATAGTGTGAAAGCCAAATGTATTAGTTAGTAAAGCAAAACAGGTTAACTTGCAGAACTGGGTTCAACAAGAAAAACAAATGACATGCAAAAGTCAAAATAAGTTGTTTTGTAAGGAATACAAGGTGTGTATTTGTTTGTGTGTTTCAGCTAAATAATAAACACAAACTTCCTTAAAAAAAAAATTAAATATATTACTAAAAGCTTGACTACAGTCTGTAATCTTAACGGCTTGGAGGGTTGATATTAAATACTAGGTCTAGTTCACCCTGTTCCTGCACTGTGGCTTTGAATTTACCAGATGTGTCTGTGGAAATTCCCACAGTGTCTTGTAGATGCACTGTTGTCTAATAAAACAAAGCTGTCATTAGCCAGTCAGAATTTAACTATTAGGCCAGTGCCAAGTCATGAAGGTATGCTATTTTTATGAGGGAGCTGTTGTGATAGCCCACTATTTAACTGCAAGCTATATAGGGAAGTTAAGTGGGAGAAAAGCACGAAATTTCAAAAATCACAGGGGAAATTACGACCGCATCCTATACAGGACGCAGAGGTATAGGACATCCAAGCTTGCCATTTTTAAAAGGAAAATATTATGCGTAGTTATTATTTTAGCCATAAAAATATCATTATGTTCAGTTTTTAGGATTCACTAAAAACCCCTCGATGCCTTTGTGATGCAGTCATTGTTTTTCTTTCTTTATTATTTAGTATAAACTTGCACTTTGCCCTAGCCACTGCATCTCTGAGTCCCCAGAACAGCAGCACACCCTCCTTTTCCTGTTTAAGACACTCTCATGCCCTCACTGAGCCAGAGGCTTTCTGGGTACTTCCTCTGTTTGTCAAGGCCTGGGGCTTGATATGTAGAAAAGAAGCAAGTGAGGAATGAGGGGTGAGTTATAATGGTGTGTGGTGCAAAGGTGAGAACCTTACTGTCCATACACTTACCTGAGTCATCCACCACAGAAATGTCTGTCTCTGTTTCTTCCTGACTAGACTGGCTTTCTGGTTCTGTAAAGTTTACATATTGAGAAGGTGGTTAAAGGGTGACAATGCATTATAGGCCTGTGTGTGAGTATGTGTTGTCCTTTAAAGGTTCACTTTCAGCATCAACAATCAATAATACAGTATTTTGAAATCACAGTATTAAACTGAGAAGTTCTATCTTTGGTGTTTTCCCCCAAAATATCTAGAGAGAGTAGGTCCTCCTCATGCCACCAAAACAACTGACCCATCAAGGCATGGACTCCACATAATTTTCGAAGGTTTGTTGTGGGTTTGTCGTTGTATCTAGCACCAAAACATAAACAGATATTTTATGTCCTGCAGTTTTTGAGGTAAAGCCTCAGTGGATTGAGGTAGCTGGCCCAGTACATCCCACAGTTGCTTGATCTGAAATCTAGGAAGCTTGGAAGCCAGATCAACACTTTGAATTCTTTGTCATGTTCTTATATTGCAGAGCAATTTATGCTTTGTGGCAGATTGCATTATCCCTCAAGATTGAGTGCTTTAGAGATTCTCTGACCCAGTCTCTACCCATCATAATATCCCCTGTCATAGTTCCTTAGGCTTGCCCATTTTTTCTGCTTCCAGCACATTCCTGACTTTTTACCAGCTGCCTAATATATCCCACCCCTTGAAAAGTGCCATTGTAATGAAATAATCAATGTAATTCAATTCACCTGTGCCTGGTTTTAATGTTGTGGCTGATCAATCTATATGCTAGATGCAAGCTTACACCTAGAAACAAACCAGCAATATTTGCCAAGTGTGGTAGTCAAGTAGTTTTGGCAGTAGTAATCTTTATTCAGAGTCAATGGTATTTTCTGTATTGTAGTGTTTAAGTGGATTATGGTTGAAACAGTGGCCTTATTTTCACATAGCTCAGTCATGCCAATTCAGAATGCAGAGCTCGTAGCTGGATTTTAGCATATTTATAGATATAGATATATGCATATATATAGAATACTAGCTAAAAATCTGCATATTTATGTCTATGTCTTTATATATATATATATATATTTTTTTTTTGTTTTGTTTTTTTGTTTTTTGCATATCTGTAAACGTTTAAGCAGTCATGATCTTGTTTGCATATCTAAATACAATTTTCACATGATCCACCAGGCAAAGATACATTATGATATCTACTTTTTAAAAATGACCTTATTCATTTGCATTGTCTCAGAAACCCAAAGACATAAAGGGGTCATGTCCCATACTACGTTTTAGCAACAGCCAAAGGAAAATTGGAGGGGCTCCAAAGCTCTGGAACACACTTCCTATTGAAATGATGGAAGGTCACTATGTAAATGTTTTTAAAGTAAAGCTTAAAACATATCCTTACTTTAGTCTTTAACTAGCTAATTTTATTAATTAATTTATTATTTAAACATTTATTTTATTGATTTATTATTTAAATGTTATTATTTTTGATATTATTTTTTGATTCTCCAAATTATTTAACCTTTAGTTTTATCAATTTTATGATTTATGCTTTACTTCAAAGCTTACTTTTACTGTTACTTGCTTTTTATGTAATCTGTACTGTTAAGAACCTTCGAGGTCCATTTCTTTTATGAAAGGTGCTGTACAAATAAGGTTATTATTATTATTTTAGTGATGTCATAAAATTGCTAAACGAAATAAATGGGAGGAGCTTATTTATTTTTTAAATAAAGAAATATTTTTTTTGATGCCATAGTCCATAATACAGTGTGGCTAAGTATAGATATATATTATATTACAGTAGGTGGTGTATTTTACCTGTCTCCTGACAGTTTTGGCCTCCATGACCTGGGCAACACTTCCACTGCAGTGCTGTGAAAATTTTCTGCTTCTGCCTGTACACAGGTCGTGAGGAGAGCTGATACCTGAACATCAGAGCGCACACAAATGGAGCTTAATGCATATATTAATGTCTGTGATTCTGTTTGTGACCACACTGCTTGTCCCCTAAGTTTGAGTCTTATGCTTAGTATAATGTTATGACTATAAAAAGAAGAAAAATACAATTAAACATAAATTAAAGATACTTATCCATGCACAGAACACACCTAAGCATTAAAATGTTTGGTTAGCTGTTGTGGGCAATTACTAATAAAACAGCAGTATGACAAATATTCTGTGAAATGAACATCACTACAGCAGGTTGACTCACTTGGATATTTGGCAATCAGGGTCACCTTTAGAACAAGGATTCACAGACTTCTGCATGTACGTCTCAGTGCCACACAACACCGCCATGGTCACCACACGCTGATGAACGAATGCACACCAATTTCTACACATAGAGCACCACAAAAAAGCATGAAAGAGAACATCTGGATTAAAGTGATAAAAGAGGAAGGAACAGAAAAGGAAGATGAGAGCTTAGATATGACAGGGGACTGACAAAGAAGAGATAAACACTCTCAGGGTCCGGCCTTGTCTTCCTTTCTTTTAAGCTACAGGACAGATATGATCACCCCACCGGGCTAAAAGAAGGGCTTTTTTTATTCCTTCAGAGATCTTGCGTATCTCTGTATCTCATTAAAAGAAAAAGGAAAAGGGTAGAGCAATACTGTCAAAGAAATGTTTTAATATTTTATTGTCACTATATTTTATGATTGTTCTGTCTATATAGTCCACCAAAAAATCTGTTCTGATAATGGACATTAATTAAGAAAGAATTAGAAACTGTTTTAGTTATTTTAACCCATAGAATAGCCTTACATTGATAAGTGCATTGATGTGAAGGCCCTTTATACCTTTAAAAGGTTCCTCACAGTCACATAACTAAAAATGGGACACTGGGGAACTAAAATGTTGTTTTTTTATGTGCATTACTGAAAAGATCCTTTGTGGCACCTTAACAAAAAGAGTACTCATAGAATTCTTATATACACCTTTGAGAATGTGGAGGGTGTAGCACTGTGTCAAGACAAGAACATTCATTAGAAACCAACTGAGGTAATCTTCCAGCAGGTTCTACGAGCGATACACACACAGTGGGTACGGAAAGTATTCAGACCCCCTTCAATTTTTCACTCTTTGTCATATTGCAGCCATTTGCTAAAATCATTTAAATTCATTTTAATAAATTAATAAATTTTTGCGGATTTATTAAAAAAGAAAAACTGAAATATCACATGGTCCTAAGTATTCAGACCCTTTGTAAATCTGCAACAAATTAAAAAAATATTTTTTTTGTCTGTCAATATGGGGTGTTGTGTCTACATTAATGAGGGGAAAAAAATTATTTAGATTATTTTAGCAAATGGCTGCAATATGACAGAGTGAAAAATTGAAGGGGGTCTGAATACTTTCCGTACCCACTGTATATACAGATACACATGTCTATACACATGCTAACACCATGTTGTTGCTAAAAACACTTCTGGGTTGGCATTAAAAAACATATAGCTGTGTGAAAGATGCTGCACCTGCTCTGGGCAGTGGTGGCCTAGTGGTTAGGACATTGCCCTTGTGAACTGAAGGTTGCAGGTTCAAGTCCTGGCCCGGGCACCACTGAGGTGCCCTTGAGCAAGTTACTGTCCTACTACACTGCTCACCAGGTGATGTTAATAGCTGCCTGCTGCTCAACGTGTGATGGGTTAAATGCAGAGGTCACATTTCGTTGTGGTGTTTGAGTGGGTTCACAATGACAAATACTCACTTTCTTTATTTCACCTTCAGAAAAAGCTGATTTCTTTCAACATATTTGAACAAGCAAACACTGCACCCTCTTTAAACAGTGCCTACAGATACAGGTGATCTACTTGAACAAAACCAAAAGAAAAACTAACTTTTTTTCAGTCATTTATTCATCAAATATGAAGTGATTTTCGACTGTGAAGAGATCATTATACTATTGCTATCAGAAGCTAGTGTTTCCCTGTTTAGAACAAATGACTTTTGTTTTTTCATAATTGTCCACCTGCCTCTGACATTGGGTCAACTCTTCCAAGCAAAATCCCTACAAGTGAATTCAAGATGTTTGAGGATTTTTTCAAACCCCCCTCACATTTCACTGAAGTTAATAATGGTTCATTTTGATTCTATGGTAGATTTGCTATTATGGTTAAAGTCCATGTCTGGTTCAGCTTTATGTTTTGGACTGATGGTGGTACATTATTTTCAAGCACTCTTTGATATCATGCAAAATGGCCAATCCCTGAGACAGCAAAGTAATGCCATACTCCCCAATTTCCACCACCATGCTTCACAGCTGGTATAGGATTCATCCTCTGAAAAGTTGCCTTTGGTCTACACCACAAATGTGTACTGCTTCTGCCAAACAACCCTACCTACATTATTCCAAAAGGTATGTTGCTTGGCAAGCTGAAGTCTTAGTCTAGCAAAGGTTTTTTCGAACCTGTCCTTCAGGTCAAATTAGTCAGTTTTCTTTTTGTTTGCATTTATATGCATTTGTGCACCAGTTGAGTCACTTGCTGATTTTGTAATGGATGTCTGGGGTTCTTGGAGACTTCTTTCATATCAAACGTCCTACTCACTGAATTTACTGGGGCAGCTAGACCCAGATAAATTGGAGATCTTTTGTTAACATCATGCATTTTAGTAGCAAAAAGAACAACACACTCTAGATTGCAGGTTTTAATAAGACAGGTTCCACCTGCAGGAGGTTCTAATCAATGGCACCTAATCTAGAACATCTGATTCTGATGTTATGGGTATGAAAATATGATAAATTTAAGGGTATACTTACATTTTCTAAGGGATTGGTCTGTTTTTTGTTTATTTAAATCATGAAAATGATAGTGTCACTTTTATGCAACTTGTTGGAAACAAATCACCTTTGTCTGCAGTCCCTGTAGCAAAGCGGGTGAAAGGTTTGCCTGTTCAAATATGTTGAAAAATACTGATCCAGTCCTACACACCCACCAGATCAGTCAGGTCAGCGAGGGACCAGTGGTTGGAGATTCCATCCCCTCACCACTCCAGACTCTTCATTGTTCCTCAATGGTTCCCCAGTGACACTAGATCAGCTGAGTATCTCTCCACATTCAAGAAGCGTCTCAAGACTCAATTATTCCGCACCCATATAAGAACATAAGCCTATCGGTCACGTACGAACTATTGATACCTGATAACTGACTGAATGTCCCCCAGATAGTGATGTTCCACTTAGTTTTATTGTAGCACTTGTCTTTAATATTTATTGCAGCTCCTGTACTTCACAATTAAGATAAATGCGTTGGACTTCCTTGTAGCACTCACTTCAGCATTGCCCTGTGCAGCTCTAATGCTTGATTGTTTCCTCTCTAATGTAAGTCGCTTTGGATAGACACGTCAGCCAAATGTATATTTAAAAAATATCAGTTTTCATGGGGCGTACTTATTTTTTTCACAACTGTCTTTTTATTCAAAATCAAGACATCTTTATTTTAAAATGCATATTTATTTAGGTGTATCCACACTTTTGACTGGCGCTGTTTGTAGTATCATGCTGTCAGAATAGATATTAAATAGAGCAGGCAGTGCTGGACTCCAGGCTAGATTAGGTAAACCTACATGTTTGAAGGCAAATGTTCTACTTTCCTGGACAAGAAAACATATTTTCCTTTGAATTCTGCCTCCCTCCACATTCTATCCATCTTTTCCTCCCTCTGGGACCTCCCCCACTTCGAAAAGCAGACAGTACTTCTAGGTCAGGACACACACATGTCCCCTACCTAGTGAAAAAAGAGCCAGAATACATCTCCGAGTACAATGGACTTTGTCAGTGGAAGGAAGTTTAATACAGCCGCCCACACTTTATTCTTTATTGCAGACAGTTTTCCAGCAGCTTCCACTAATTTGCACTATACCACTACTTAAAAACTGACAGTGACTCATTTGCTCCCAGCTAGGTTGCAGCAGCCTGTGTCACTCTTTATGTAAATCACCCTTGCTCCCAAACTGTCAAAACCCCTCTAAACCAAAGGTGCCCAAATCGGACCCCACAGGGGCGATTTGCAGCACAGTTTGGAAGTATCCTTCCTCAAACACACACGTTACACCTGGCAATTAACAGGTGAGTTGAACCAGGTGTGTCTTAGGAGGGAAATCACCACATTGTGCTGAGGCCTTCAAATATAGAGGATGGAACTGGATTATCAAAAGCTCTATGATTCAGTTCAAGCAGAGGTGCCCAAATCCAGCCCTGGAGGGCTTGTATCCCGAAGTATCCTTCCTCAAACACACACATTAAACCTGGCAATGGACAGGTGAGTTTAACCAGGTGTGTCTTAGCACATTGTGCTGGTAACAACACCTCCAGGACTGGAACTGGGCACCTCTGCTTAAAATCATGCATTTTTTATTACAGTGTTTCCCAACCCTGGTCCTGGAGGCACACATTTTACTTTTCCCTGCCTCCCCACACCTACTTTAACTCAGTAAAGTGATGTTAAATGGGGGATTAGTTGGGTCAGATGTGTTAGGAGCAGTAAAAATACATATGCATGGCTGTGTGCCTCTAGGACCAGGGTTGGGAAACATGTGAACCACAACCTCAGGTGAACCACAGAGCTTTGGGTAATACAATTCCTTCTATCAGCTATCCTGTGCATTTGAAGGCCTATTAATTCAGTCACTGAACATTCAGTTTTCACTTGAATTTGGGAAGCAGATTTTACTCTAATAGATATGAATCTATATCAGTCAAATGCATAATTCTGCTGAAGATTTGTGAGCACAAACAAGAACAAAACTGACAAAAGGTTCAGTTCAAGATTGTGTAAATTATTACTGTTTACTGGTGCATATCTTGTTGCTCTCATTCAGCTGGCTTAATGTAACAATGAGTTGTGTTTCCCCCCCACACGTCCTGTTGTTTCTGTTTCTTTGTCCCATTCTTTATGTGCTCTGTCCCTTTTATCTAATTCCATTTACCTACACCTGTATGTCCCTCATCGGTCCAGTCTTTAATCTTTACTCCTTTCATCTCTCTTTTCTTTTTATCAATTAATCTGCCTTTTAAGACATTCCCCTGACCCTCCTTCATGAGTCATGTTTAGACTCATCCTCTGGCTGTGTTCGTCCAGACTCAAAGGCGCTGTGACTTTGCATCAGTAGCTGCCCTCTCTGTCTGCCTGGCTGTGTCACACTGAGCATGCCCGGTGTGGCTTGCCTCCGTCCCGCCCCTTCACTCACAGCAGTTTGCTCTCTGCTGTTAGGACACTGGCCTGAAACGGCACAGAACAACAGCTGGGATTCATAAAGGCTATAGAATGTGTACAAGACCACTAAACACCATGCCGATTTCCCCCAAATCCTCAGCTGTCCCTAAAAGACTCAGCCATTCTGACAAATCATTAAACAACAAGGCCAAACCACTAAACCTCCTGAAGCCATTTCTCACAATACTGAAGGTCCAGTTTCATTGTTAAGCATTCAGCTTTTCATGTCTCTTTGCCTTTAACATGTCTCTTACTCAAAATTGATGGTTCTTGTAACTAACTCATTTAGTCACATTTTACCAGTTGAATATTGAAGCTATTAGCCATTAGCCCTCAAGTATTTGTGCATCTTTGAAAGGGAGGAAACTGACATCAACTATGTATGTCTGCTATGATAAATTGCGCCTATCTACTGATCAGCCATAACATTATGACCACTGGCAGGTAAAGTGAATAACATTGACTGTCTAGTTATTTTATTACAATAGCACATGTCAGGTGGGTGGGATACATTGTTTACTTGGCAGCAAGTAAACATTTTGTTCTTGAAACTGATGTGCTAAAAGCAGAAAAAATGGACAAGTGTAAGGATTCAAGCCACTTTAACAATGCTCTTATTGTGATGGCTAGACGGCATCTCCGAAACGACAGGTGTCCCAGGCAAGCAGTGGTTAGTACCTATCAAAAGTGATCCAAGGAATGACAAACTGTTAATGGCTATGATAGAAAGGGGTCAGAACACACAGTGCACCACAGTCAGAGCTGTTTTAGCAGCATGAGGGGGACAAACACAATATAAGGCAGAAGATCATATGTTATGGCTGATTGGTGTATGGACTAAAATGCTAAAACACACCATGCATAAGTGCACAAATGCAGTGTACATTAGGTGTTGTGGCTGTTGCTGTATGACAATAACTGGTGATTGATATAAGAAAAAGAACAACTACCCAGTTTTCCCTCATTGTCCACTTGCTATCTAGATTTTGCTCTGATACATGATGCCGTCAAGCTGGGAGCGTTCTTTGAAAATGTGAAGTCAAGCTTTCTGTGAGAAATACAATGCAAACCAGCAGATTTTTTAAAAAATCACCAACATCATGGGACAGGCCAACGTTCTTGGAAGAGAATATTACCTGACAACTCTGTGTATGTCAGATAGCAGACAACCTTGCTAGCATGGTACTAAGTGGTGATGGGGCATCCTGCCCACCCATCCAGAAGGAAAGCAAGGCCAGCTGTGCTCTTTTGGACTCCTGGCCAAGTAGCTGTGGCATGTCTGAGGATCGCTCTTAAGATCACACATTTTAGTCTTTGATAGGAAATGTAGGTGTTTCAGCAGCATACATTCAATATAAAACAACATAATGGGAATAACTGACAGTTTGGATGAAAATGTAGAGAGATACAGGCATGTGTGAATATATGTATAGTTGATAGCTGTATGGGAAACGTCCTCTTAATCCATGTAACTGCTATGTGTCAGTGTAATCAGTCATGCTTTTCATATGATTTTACTGTCTGATTTCATGCTCGTATTGTAATAAACTAGTTGAACTCACCCTGTCCGTGCAGGCTGATGTGAACTCCCTCTCAGTGGGGTCACAGGCCCCTGAGGAATGCTCAGCGGTGGTTGCACTGGTCCAGCTGTGCTGTGGTGCCTAAACCCATGAGGTATGGGGAACTGAGCCGTGTCAAATGTGCTAGGCTCTGGATCCCGGAGCCCTTGCATTTCCTCGTCCACATCAGGGTCCCTGGCCCTCAGCCCAGCGTGGCAAGATGCTGTGTATAGCAGCGTGGCCACCAGCAGTGTGAGGTCCATCCTGCTGCTGCTCATGCTACAATTGTACAGGCACTGGAAGTGTTCCTCTCTACCACAGTTTGTTTTAACTTCGGACAGCCCTGGAAACTCCTCACCAAGATAAAGAAAACTTATTCCAGCTCCCTCCCTCCCTCTCTCTCTTTCTCTCTCATCCTCTCTCTCTTGCTCCAGCTCTCACTCTGACTCCCCCTTTCTCTCAAAAGCCAAACATTCTCACCAAAAACTTCCTCTGTTCCCACCCTTTCTGTGCCCACTCCCTCTCTCTCTCTCACACACACACTCTCACTCATTCTCTCTCTCTCTCTCTCTCTCTCTCTCTCTCTCTCTCTCTCTCTCTCTCTCTCTCTCTCTCTCTC
>JBBPDA010000105.1:42732992-42748981 GCA_037974385.1 Arnoldichthys spilopterus | reverse complement strand
AGAGAGAGAGAGAGAGAGAGAGAGAGAGAGAGAGAGAGAGAGAGAGAGAGTGGTAAGGGGGAAAGGGAGAGAGAGAGAGAGAGAGAGAGAGGTAAAGGGGGAAAAGGGGGAAAAAGGAGAAAGAGAGAGAGAAAGAGGTAAAGGGGGGAAGGGAAAAAGGAAAAGAGAGAGGTGAAGAGGAGAAGAGGATAAAAGGGAGAGAGAGAAGATAAAGAGCAAGTATGTTTGGATGAGACTGAGAGTTGCAGTACTATGTTATGTCACAGGCTTGCAACCCTGTGGCTGTGGACACACACTCATCGGCACAGCAGTAAACAGATGAAAGAGAGGAAAGGGAAGTAAAAAAAAAGGGAGATGTGATTTTAAAAACAGCAAAACCATGACCTCGAGAACATCTGCATTTTCATTAAGGGTGTTGTACTAAGGCAACAATCTATTACTTTGATTTACAAGTGAATTGCCTCATCCTCACACACGCTTGGGCAAATTTCATGCAACTGCATGCTGAGATGTAGTGATGCATTCAGAGTCTTCTGTTTAGATGTGGACGTCATACTTCACCCACGTAGCCATTGTCTTGGTTTACTGTAGTTTATGCACATATAAATCAAGTCATCAGCTTTTCTCGGTGTAGGGTTAACAGTTCTAAACCTGAACCATTGTTCATCATCTGTAGCCCCACAATAATGAGCTGAACTAATCCAGTCAAACCTGCTCACCAGCCTGCATCGCCTCTAATGTCCAAATGCTGCAGTGAAGCACTGCATGTTCCACATTCTTTCCCACTGCACCAGTTCTCTGATCAAGGTCATCTAATGGTTGTGCTTGTGTATTTCTGCCCTTATGCTTGGGGAGTGCTATCAGGGGGCTTCGGAGTGCTACGTGACGGTGTAACAGAGCATGAAGCCATTACACAGTTTGACTGTTGCAAAAGCAGGATACCGACTCGCTGCTTCTTTCTGCTGTTCCCCAGTGAAGCTGGGGACAGCTGTTGTCAGCTGCATTGCATTATCTGTGCATATGTCTTCATTTTATACTAATCTGCATTAACGCACGGTGCATCTATTCTCACCCAAGTCTGACAAAATAAATGGCAGTTTTTATTGATTTGAATGTACTTAAAGATTCAGATTTATAGCTCTGCAGACCCGGCCTCTGCTTAAGTAGGAGGACGTCTCTGAACAGGACGATATGACGTAAGGGCCACTGGCACAGCCCAGTGAAAATGGCACAGAGTTTCATTATTAAGCAGCTGGGCACTGCATCACAGCCCATTTGATCCTCAGACATATGGGAAAAGAACTTTCCTTTTTTCTGTTTTCTGAAGAATGCGGTCCCATATGGGTGTTTATAGGGTGCCAAGATTTTGCCTGGCCTTCCTGGCTTAGTGCTGGCTGGGACAAGTCTGCTGCAGTCATAAAGAGAGAGCAGGAATAGAAAGTGCAGAAGGTGGAGACAAGCAGACGCTAGTCACGCAGCCCCACGGGCCGAGTCACGCGGATGTCGCTAAGCAGAGGGGGAGAGTGTGAGAGAGAGAGAGAGAGAGAGAGAGAGAGAGAGAGAGAAAGAGAGAGAAAGATGCCAAAACTGATATTTTGCCATTTGAAAGCATCTTTAATGTATTATATTTAGTATATATGTAATAATTATGATGATGTAAGAATATCATTGGATTATTTCACCAATTTCTAATCATTTGTACTTTTTCTACTAAGTCATGGAGTGAAATTATTTTACAGCACATCATTTTATTTCCTCTGAGGAAGAAATAAAATAATCTACTAATGCGAAAATTTCACTCACAAATCAAACCAAAATAGTAAATTAAGCCTAAAATAGACTCGATATTTGTATAAAATCAGATATATTGTCTATATTTAAGCTTTTTCTTGATAATATGTACTTTTTTGCAGAGCGAGAGAGAGAGCAAGAGGGAGAGAGAAATACGGCAGCATTCAGAAAAATCTAGCCAAGGACAAAATGGGCAAATGAGAAAGACGGGGCAAAGAGTAGGACCCATGGACTCATTCGATCATTTTATACATTTTTTGATGTTTAGCTTGAGATTTTCAGTGTTTTGCTGTGCTGTATTGACTTCATTCTCAATGACATTCAGAAAGCAGGGAGCAGTAAACCTCAGAGAGTTCATATTTTATTCCTGTATCAGTCTTTTAATGTCTCGTGCGACTCCACTGTACATAAACACATAGTATAGCAAGACCTAATTATACTGGAGCTGCATTTATTATTGTATCTCCCTTTAGGCAGCTCCCTCCTCCTGTCCCTACATCATCTCTCACCCCCCCCTTTCTCCATTCTACTGCTCCCTACAGCTGGTTATATAACTACCATTTAATCAGCAGGGAAGCATCTAAAAGCAGACCCATGGACAGTCAGGAAAAGAGCAGTGCATCAGTGCTGTTGTAGTTGTAGTTTAACCATTGCTGCTGGACAGATGTGACATTAGTGGCCATGTATCTAATAAGGGAAATCATGCTGTGGTCTGTCAGCTCCATGAAGAATGTGTTTCTGTACAGCAGTCATTATAGCGTGATTAGACTCTGCAGGAGAATAATCTGACACAGTTAAAACATCCTGCATACAAACAGGCCTCCATTCAAATCCCTTAAAAACATTTATTTATTTATTTATTAGTTCAACATAGTGCAGCCATTTTCTGGGCTGCATGAAAAAAGACTATAGAAACTATATGTTACATGAAAAGAGACTGTATGATGTTTTCTTCTATGTTGCAGGCAATAAGACAAAGGAGGGAGTGGTATCAGGTGTCAACACAGGTAAGGGGAGAACATTTTCTAAAAGCTTCCTGACATTTGCTTAAATGACAAACTGAAAGTGACTGTTTGTCATTGTGAACACACTCAAACATCACAACAAAATGTGACCTCTGCATTTAACCCATTACACCTGCAATAGTGGGCACCTCTCAACAGCACTCAGGGAGCAGTGTAGCAGGACGGTACCTTGCTCAAGGGTACCTCAGTAGTGGCCGGGACTTGAACCTGCGACCTTCAGGTCCCAAGGGCAATGTCCTAACCACTAGGCCTCCACTGCCCACTGCCTAATGTGATGCACATAGGAAAACTGTACTGAGGATAAGAGAAATCAACCATCCTCTTTCATCTGCCCTCTTTCCCAGTGGCGAACAGGACCACAGACCAGGCGAACATTGTCGGTGATGCAGCAGTGGCAAGCGCTAATGACCTGGGACAAAAGACAGTGGAGGGAGTGGAGAACGTGGCTGCATCAACCGGCATCAATCCTGTGAGTGCTGATGTAACTTTACACCACGTTAGGCTGCAGAATTATTATTCTGTTACTCTTATTCAAGAAACACTGTACATTTTTCAGAAAGTTCTGCATGTATGAAAGTGAATAATTGAGGCATGGGCCTGCTGAGGTGTTTTTATTGTTAATACCAGCAGGTGTCACTTTTTTTCCTAAAATGGATCCATTGATTGCAGCGTTGACGTGTACACTTGAAACAGGGCTTGTTTTCACCCTATTTATAGCAGGTTCTCCACCCGAGTCCTGCACATTTAATTGTTTTTTCCTGCCCAGTAACTTCAAGGAGGGCTGGGCAATTAGCCAATTCATTGGATCAGATGTTTGGAGATGTTAGACCTCATCACATACAGGGCAGTCATACTCCAGTAGCAGAGTTTGGATCCACAGGCCTGAAGTTATAAGTGGCCTGCAATGGCCTTAACACATTCAGAGGCACATTCTGCCTTTGCAGACTGGACTGATTTCCATTTGTCAGTCCACAAACCTTAGAAGAATAGTTCAATTATTCAGTAGAAGTTAATAATAAAATAGAAACTAATAAAGGATTAGATTTTCAAAATAAGATATAACTACAGAAATGTTGCTAACAGTAATTAAAATAGCCATGTTGGTGAGTTAAGTTAATTCTAGACAACTGCCTTCCATTCGTTATTAACTATGTTAACATACTTGATTGAACTATTCCTTTAAAACCACTTAGGTCATTAAAGTCCTTTAACCTGTTTTGCCCTTATTCCAGCCTTCCATTCTGTCTTTGTCTGCTGTAACGTCGAGAGTAAATGTGTGTGTCTAACCTGTTCTGTCTGTCTTTCCATAACTTTACGACCATGCTGCTAACAGGACGAGCCAGTATATGAGGTGGTTATTGACAGGGTTTGGTTGGGGAAGCACAAGAGTATGGCCTCTGAATGCATAGCATGTAGAAAGCTACCATGCAATTGATTGTGAAATCTAACGATACTCACAGGCGGTGGTGTTTGGAAAATGGGCAGATGGGCTGAATATGTGTGCTCGACACAGATCCAGCTGTTTCATGGGTTCTTCATGAACACATTTCTCCTCATTGTACAAAATTAAGAGATTAACCATTATGTATGTTAACGTCATCTCTTACTGATTAGAAGATGCATCATGTAATTCTGGCTCATGCATGTGTAATGTCTTTTAAGAGCCCACATCATGAAAGGCCTAATTCATGCTTTTTCAAAACTTAAGATTTTGTTGTATGTAATGAGCTTTAACCTGTTAAACCATACCATTCACTCCCACCTTCATATGGTCCATATTTGGAAACTAAGCTGTAAAAATAGTCTTAATATAAATCATATTTTTCACATATTTTCATATATCTGGCTGCATAGTCTACAGTAACTTTACAGAAAAAAACAACATTGAGAACGTCTAACAGAAGTTAATGTAAATCTTTTATCCCTGTGCAGTTTTAATCCATTTTTATTGGTCTATTTTTTGTGAAATTTTCATTCCAGTTTTCTTTTAAAGATCAAAGTTTCAAAAAAAGAGAGAGAATAAAAGACAAAAATGGAGATGCAGTGTTCTGACAGCAATGACAAATCAATGTTAAAGTCACAGTAACAAATACAGATGAGTTAATTATTATTATTAAATGGCTCTTAATTAATGAAAGGAAAATGAGTTAAAGCAATAAGGAGCAGATGAAAAATTCATTTTAAAAGTCATTAAAATAAGAAAAAGAAATGGTTTGATAAACCACACAAACTGCATAACGTAAGATTAAAAATGTCATTTAAATTAAAAATAAACCAAATAATGATATGGGCTCTTGAAGTAAGTAGTGCTGAAATATCTTCACTTCTGCAGACAGATGTGGCTTAAATGAAATAAATAAAATAATATAGAAAAAAACATATAATAATAATAATGATAATAATAATAATAATACCAGTACATGTATTTAATGACAGCTGAATATACTAATAATCTCTATATGGTAGCAAACTCAACATGGAAACAGAATTGTTAAAACTCATACTCTCAAAGGCCATTCCCCTCTGATCTTGGTGATTTTGTGAACACTGGCCTCTCTAAATCTACAGATCACATGTCCATGTCTGCATTGAGCTGCAAGTCCTGTACTAAACTGAAAGCATGTGAAATACCATTAGTCAGCCTGTTAAAGAATGAGCTTAATAACTAATAATTCTCCATTACAGCCATGACCTGACCATCTTTACCTATTCTACACCCTTCCTCTCAATCACTATATTACCATCAACATCACAATAAACAGGAGCCTGAAACTGTGGGTAGAAAGATGGGTGGAAATGCACAGAAGTGGAGAGAAGATGGGGAAGTGCAAGGCCTCGCTCCTACCCACCAGTGACTCAGCAGAATCTGTTGCACTGCAGAGAGAGAGAGAAAGAGAGAGAACCAGCAGCATTCAGAAACACCTAGTCAAGGACAAAATAGTCAAAACAGAATGACCAGGGACTTGTTTTCCATTTGTATATATTTATTAATACATTTTGATCAGATGTTCAGATGGATTTTTATCAAAATTATTGTTGATTGGTGTTGATTAGGTAAACTTATTCCTTTATCCTTTTTTTTTAAATCAAAACAGACACCATTTCCAATCAAATAGTGTCCTTTGATACGAAAAATCCACCTGTACAATATCAATTATACAACAAGAACACATTGTTTATGTATTATTTAACAGCATAAATCCATATATCTGTTTATAAAGAGAACAGATCACTGCCAAACACAATCAACCACCCCTTCATAAGGCGACATCTAACACAAGATCTTACCTGATGAGTCAGTGCCATTGCTCTACTGCATCAGTGCATGTGGGAATGAAGCTTCAGGCTGTGTTGATGTTTTGCAGGGAGGCAACGGTCAACTCAGGTTTGACTAAAACCGAAGCCCAGCATTTTCCGTGAAACGTGCTCTCCTAGGAAAAGGTCATCTTCAGTGTTTATGAGTGTGTATATGTTTCTCTGTCCTCAGGCTGACTTCTCCCACGGCGGCATGGAAGGTGGAGATGGTGGGCAGGTATGGGCATAAGGATTGTCTCTGCAATTTTCCCCTTATCCTAATATCAATTGCTTCGTGTACGTTTTTGCCAAAGCAATGTGGATAAGGCAGCTAACATGGAATGGAACCCCACCAAGTCCTTGCAAGCTGCATGACTAAATCATAAAGACATTTGCTTCAAATCTTGTCTTGCTGTGGTTTGACATAATATCTATTAAAATACACAAACGTTTGGTCAATACACTACTACTCTGTTTGCTAGGCTACATACATTTGCACATTTTCTGCACATAAAAGTTTATTTTACAGTGTAAGAAGTACAATAGGCAAGTCAGACGCATGATGGTAACTGGTGGGGTTTGTGCTTCCATTACCTTATATCTCCTGCACAGCAAAATCCAATGAATGAATTCACATGTAGGCACAATTTATATGGGTAGATGCTCTTATCTCTTATCTCCTATCCTTATCCTTATTCATCCACAGAGATGGGTGAATATAATCTCAGCCAAAGACTCTTACTGCAGTAAAATGTAGCCTTGAATGCTGTGATAAATAAGATTTATTAATAAAAATATAATAAATAAGTTTAATCTAAAATATAAACACAATATATAAAAAGGAAGTTTACAAGACACAGATATGGCTGTCAGACCAAAACCTTGTATGTTTTGGCATTATTTACATTTTATTTTACAGAATTTGAAAACAACTGCTGACATTTGCATTCTGTCGAAATGTCATGATGAACTGAACATAAAAATGGTTCTAAATTACTTTTTTAAATGTATATTAACCTATTACTATATTTTATAGTAAATATATATTATTATTATATATAATAGAGGCAATATAACATTTAAATATAAATATATATTATACACATACATCTATATTACCCTTAATGAGTTAAAAAGGTTTTGTGCTTGTCTTGCAAAGTTGCCAATTTGGAGATACAAGGTTTTCGTCTGACAGCAGTAATTATATATGTAGATATAAAAATTATACCAATATGTTAATACAGAAAATACGTAAAATGGCATAGTGGATACCAGACAGATGTGTGAATAGCATACTTGTGGTAGACAAATGCAAGGCAGTGTTTGGTGGGCTTCTTCAAGCAGGGAGTCAAACCCCTGACTTCTGCAAGGAGGGCAGTGATAAGTGACACCATCCACCAGAAACTTGATTAAACGTGTCTTGGCTGATGGACGACGTTTGGGCTAAGGGGAAATGATGTACATTTTTCACTGAATTACTCATTTAACACACACACAAGGAAGCCATTAGTCCCACTATGGACGCTTCATCATAATAATACATCTTCCATGTCTTCCAAACAGGGTTATTAGGCCAGAGCCTGGAGCCAATCTCCCTCCTCAGACCGTCCACCCCTCAGAGACCCTGCTCCCATCACCTCACGCCACACACTCTTCAGATATTTTTTTGTGACAGTATGGAACAACCAAAACGGAAACAGACTTTCCCAGGCCCTCATGCCCGTGTCGATTGCTCTGTGTGTAGCTCCCTTTTCCCCACTGCTCCAGTGTTGGTGTCATCTGGCTGCCGTCCTAGTGTTGTCACCCCAACCTCTTTACTATACACCTTGATACACACACACACACACACACACACATACACACATACACACACACACACAAAACACTGAACAGAGAAAAGAAAGAAGATGGCTGAGCTTGTGTCTTGGCCACTTACAGTGAGTGCTGGACCAAGCGTGAAAGATATTTGTCAATACATTTTATCCCATTAATGCAAGTAGCAATGAGTGTTCGGCCTTTCTGAGGCCATGGTCATGTTTGAAACATGTCGTCTTAGTGTTGCCAGGTATGCAGTAATGAGGTGTGTGTTCTCTTGAATACATTACATTCCTTTAGCTTAGAATGAGTGGCAGAACTATAATTAGTGTGTGTCTGATCACTAGTAGTAGACTTAGAGTATGACGTGTTTGAGGATTCTGTGAGTTCGTTCGCACCATTTGAGGTCACACTGTATACATATCTACTGCAGCAGAAACGAAATCTAACCTATCAGTCTTACAGGCTTACACTGGTTCTTTTGCTTGTCTTTGTACAGTTGTGGTGAGGCATACGTAGATGAGCTAGGGTTATTTATTCAAAAGAAGCAATATTTTCGTTCATTTCTTCAAATTGTGTCTGGAGCAATGCCGAAAAGGAGGGAGAAAAAAGAGTTACAAGGGGCTGACAAGAGACAGAAAAACCACCTACTGTTCTGTTTCGTCTCTATTTTTGTTGTAATGCATGTCGTGCATTTGGTGTGCCAGCATATCAGAGATTTACGATGCCTGCAACGTGAAGCAATAGCCCTACCATTGCAGAGTCTGGCAATGGCTTGTTCTGTAGCAAATTGCAGATGAGTTTCTAGCACTGTGTTTTATTATGAGAATGTCAAGAAGTGCAGATATTTGCCAATAAGAAGAATGTCGAAACCTCTGTTGACTTATTAATTCATCTCACACGTCACCTGAAACCCCTTCATCAGCCTGTCACTCAGCAGTGTCCCCACCCCACCCCACCCTACACTCACGCCATCAAGAACTGAAGACTGCATGTTGCCTTATCAGCGCTCCAATACACACACACACGCACACACACACGCACACACACACACACACACACACACACACACACACACAAATATTCTGACATACAATTCCAGTGACAAAATCAGATGTTTTCCTCACATGTATACACATGCAAACTCTCTCTAACACGCACACACACACACACGCACACACACAATGTGCCCCCCCCAAACCGGTTAAGTTGGCATCAAAGCAGAAAAGCTGGTTTTATAACAGTAAAAATGAAATAAAGTTTTGTTGAAATCTACCCATATGTGTTATGTTTTATTTTATTATCATTTATTTTTTTTCCTGAATATTTGCGTGCACAAAAGCCTAATATGCAATGGATTTTGGTTAAAGAAAATTCAGTGAACTTTTGGAAAATATTGTCCCATGAATTGAAAGAAAATTGGTAGAAATACTATGAGCCCTAAACCAGGAGAAAGGAATTTTTCATGTATTTTGCTTTTTTGTCCTAGTTAGTTTGCTGGATCAAAAAAACAGACAAAATAGTTTGGAAAGTAAGTCTGAAACAAAGTCTTTTTTTAAATATATATATATAAAATGAAAATAGAAAATAATAAAAATGGCGTAAAACTGAAAGTGATTTTTATACTTAATTTGGATGAAAAATTCACAAATCTGTTTTTTTTTCAGAAAGCAATAACTTTGAGATAGATCTTCTGTACCAATTAATGACAAAAAAGAAACATTTTGAATTTAAATCTGGAATGGAAATATTGTCTGATTAAGTGAAATGTTTTTTTCTCCAGAAAATCAGATACAACAATGGTCAAAAATACTCTAGAAATTAAGGCTGTAGCATCACATATTTTGGCAAATTTGGTGTGAAAATGAAAAGGGATTTTTGCGTTCAATTTAAATGTAAAAATGTTTCAAGAAACTCTCAGAAGACAGATGTTTGTGATTTGAAAAGATAGAAAGCGGTGTTCTCTGAATTATTCACCAATATCCATGCTCTACCATCACAATATAGCTCATCATTATATATATATATATATACTGTATATATAGCTCCAGTTCTAAGGTAATTTAATCTGAAAAATTTACTAATATAAAACTTAAATGAAAACTGCTTCAGTAAACTCTGTAATGACATTTCCCCATCAACTTCAATTTTGCACAAAAAAACTGCCATAATACCCTTCATCTGAAATTGGCAAAATTATGCCTTTAGTGCATAATAACTACTGAAGCTGCATAACTGAATTGGGTGCCAAGTATTTCGTAGTATCTCTCTTATCATAGTATTTCCCTGCTACTGAAACTCCTTCACACACAGTACACAGCCAGTTCATCTGCAGGAAAGATTAATTATGCCATATAATCCATCTCAAAGCTGAACAGCCTGTTGCTCCACTCTGAGAAAAAACGTGTACAGTGTAATCATGCCCAGTGTGTGCAGGAGAGGGTTAAATGAATGTTGGATTGTTTTGGGGGTGTGTTTTTGGGGTGTGTTTTTGGGAGATTCCACTTTGTAAAAGTATGCCAAACTCTGGTTTATACACAAACACTCTGTCAGCAAGGCAAATCAAGCAAACATGAGCTTCCTCAAGGGCAAGGGATCTCTAGATGGACATGTTGAGAAAGTCATCGATCAGGCAGGTAAGGCAGCTTCTATATTTTTACACTTTATTTAAAATGAGAGAATTATGTGACTGAATCAAACAACTTTATTTTTTTAGATAAGAACTAGATGTTGTTTATTGTCGTAGCAGCTCGGGAACGATAACGTAGCAACTGAACTTCATTCATGCTTTAGTGCAAAAGCAGCAAATGAACATCTGCCCTGTACCAGTGTTTGCAGTGTACGAGACTGCAAGAAGTTCAGTGCAGCAGTGTCCATCTTTTAAATGTCCAAAAGTGTTTTCGCATTTGTGTTTCATGTGTGAAGATCTCGAGGCAGAATAGTTGAACTTGCTAATGTGTCGTTTCTCTCAAAGCTCAAGTTGCCAAAGACAAGGTGAACACAATGATGGGTGGAGGAGAACAAAAGGACAAGAAAAAGGCAGAAGGTGATTTTTTTTTTAAATACCATTCTACAGGTTTAACAATGGTGTGGAAACTCAACAGTTATATGTATTTTTTTTCTTCATTTAATTGCATTTTGGCAATAATGTACATTTCTTCAGAGAAAATATATCTGCTGTTGTCAAGAAAGAAACTTCTAATGTCACAACCTAGTATTTTGATCTCTGCTTTAGATGCAGAGAATAAATCATTTATATTGGAGAACACTGGGGTAGATGTGGCCTAATGGTTGGAGAAGAGGGCATGCGACCAGAAGGTCGCTGGCTCAATTCCCAGGGCGGGCAGGGAAAATGTGGAAAAGGGCTAAGCAGCACTTTCTCCCCTCCCACACCCACGACTGAAGTGCCCTTGGACAAGGCACCTAACCAACTACCTGCCCCCAGGCGCAGGTGTGTAGCCCACTGCTCCTGCGCCTGGCGTGTGTACACTGGTGTCATGGAGGAGATAAATGCAGGACAAAGTCACTGCTTACTGTTCACAGTGTGTGAGCCACATAATCTGAATAAAATGCAAAGTTAAGAAAGTCTGTATTAACTTAAGTGTTGAGTATTTACATATTTCAATCTTTTATTCTAGGCGGTATTGGTGGCATGGTGAGTGATGCGATGAACAAGGCTGCTGCGGACACTGCAGCAGACCAGGCTCTGTCCTTTGGAAAGAAACTACTCGGCTGATAAAGCTTTGCTCTTTCATCTACACACCTGGGCGACGTTTCAGATCAATTTCTATATGGTTTACTCCATCTAAACTGGACTGCAGCAAAACCTGTCTGCTATTCCCTGTGTGACGAAATTAAAATACTAATGATTTTACATCCTTCTGACCTGTTTGAAGTCTGATTACTAGTCATTGTGAACGCACCACAGCAAAGCACACAGTGCACCACAACGAAAATGCAACCTCTGCATTTGACCCATCCATGTACGTAGGAGCAGTGGGAGCAGTGCTTGGAGATGGTAACTCTGTGGTACTTGACCCTGCAGATCACAGGGTCAACTCCCGAACCAAGTAACCAAGCAAGTAGCAGAAAGGGTGGAAAGACCAATTAAAAGACATGGAATATTTGTTGTGATTTTTTTTATTCTCAACAATAAAATGGAAACACAAATTTCAAAAAGCAAGTTTCCAGATCAAGGTGAAAATGAGCTTTGTGAATGGTCTTGTTCACATGAGCTGCTCTAATGTACATACCGCAATTAAGGGACTCACCCAGTGTCCTGGCTTTGAAATTCAGGCAGTACTGAGTTAGTAACCAGTGGAGTCAATACAAGACATGGGCGTATGAACCAAATACCTAAAAAAAAAAAAAAAAAAAAAAACCCTGCATGGCTGCCATTCCTCTGAAGATAAAAGTCCTGCTCTTCGGTCTAAGGCATCTTTAGTACTGTCTTTCATCGCTATTGTTTTCAGATGTCACTAGGTTTGGGAGAGGCTACAAATAAATTAGCCTAAACTAATTACTGAGGGTTGAAAATACTGGACACCTCTCTGTGATTTGAAACTGGCTTGACACGGCATAACTCGAAATCACAAGGAAAGAAAGAAACAGCAAACAACAGACAATACTTGCGAGTTAGTACTGCACTTGGATGGGATCACATTAATTAAGACGGATCAATATAAAAGCTACCACAACTGTGCGATAGGCTGGATAGAACATCATCATAATAATTATGATGTCTCGCAGAAAACAATGCTGCTGGTTTGTTCCTGGATTGAAGGCTCCACGTTATACAGTACAGAGAAACTTACATCTTCAGTACGAACCAACCGGCACAAAACAAACCCCACTATATTAACATGTTTTTGGGCTGGGAGAACAAATATGAACATAAAATGCTAGTGTGAAGACAATACGGAGTTCAGCTCTTGTAAACTTAATATATTAAAATAAAGACTGAAGTACTGTGGGGTAGAGAGGCTGTAGGGCGACAGAGAGGATGGATGGTTTGTCAGAGGTAAAAAAAAAAAGAAAAAAAAAAGAAAAAAAAAGAAAGGGTGGGTAATTTATGTGAAGGTCAGTCCAGCCTCATTGTACACCTTGAACACCTTCTCAATGGCATTGACGTAAGCTGCTGTCCTCAGGTCCAAGCCCAGGTTGTACTTATTGGCTGTGCGCATAATTTGCTGCAAAAAGGGGAAAAAATAAATTCATTAAACTAATAAGTAAATAACACAAGAAATAAACACAACAACAACTACACACATTCAATACTTCAGGATGACTTGCCATGACTTGTTATTTTTCTTTATAATCACTTACAAACCCAGTTTCCGGAACGTGGGCCAGAATGTGAAACGCAATAAAAAGTCTGATTTGTTCATTTTCTTGAACCTTTATTTAACTGACAAAAGTTCAAAGAAAAGATTAACCAATCTCTTCACTGACCAACCAAGATGCATTTTGTAAACATAAACAAATGTAGAATGTGTCACCTGCAACACAGTCCAGGAGTGGGACATTAACCACCGTGTTTTAACCACTTTACTCTTTACGTACACTTTTTATCGTTTGGGAACTGAGGAGACTACCTGTCGCAGTTTTGCAAGTGGAATTTTAACCTATTCTTGCCTCTATAGGAGGCTTTAGTTGTTCATGAGTGCCGTTATCTGATTCTCCCCTTTATGATGTGCCATACATTTTAAAGACTAGTGTAGACTGCTGGCAGGCCAGTCAAGCACACAAACTTGGTCACTATGTTTTAAAGTCTCTCATGATCTTTGGTGCTACATGGTCTTTGCTCGCAATGACAGAGCTTTCGGAAGATTTTCAGATTTCTACCCAGCCATGATCCGCTTACCTGATAGTAGTTCATCTGCATATTGTGGAATGTTTCAAAACGGTGAAAGTTAAATAATCTTTTCACTCTAATTTTGCCCAGTTCCAATTTTTTTTCAGTGTGCAGGCATCATATTCAAAATGTATTATTTACAGGAACACTGTGGGTTCACAACTTTCTGTTCTATCCTTAACTTTTGTAGCAATTTGTGCCACAGTAGCTTTTCTGTGAGATCAGACCATGCAGACTAGCCTCTGAGCAGCACTGACAGGGGTTCCTCAGAAAACATTATTCAAAAATGTATATTCTATAGTGTCGAGGGCCCAATATTATATTCTTTCATAGGACAAAAAAATGCTAGTGGTGCCTCTGATCATACCAAAGTGAAGACTCATATGTGCCTAAAGCTAGGGCTGTGTCAACAGCACCACAATTACAATTATGCTTCATCATGCACAACAACAACCCCACCAAAGCTAATTTATTTGTCTACTGATCCTTTATCATGTTTTGCCCCACCCAGACAAGGAACGTTGACTCTATGAACCTTAAAAAGGTTGTGGAAAGTTTTGGAAAAAGGTTTTAAAAGAGATTCCAGCTTTGAACACTTGTGACTTTTCAGACTTTCTTTTTTCCAGTTAGATATTTAATTAGGTCTGAAATATTTTGAATACAAAAAAGTTTAAAAACTCTACATATTCTTCTACATATCTGTTCATCCATGCATTAATATTTGTGCCATCACATGCACAAGACACTGCAGACACTTTATCACAGACATGCACTAGTACACTGTACAGCTGTGTATACACTACACATCTGTATACACTACATTCTTCTACTGTGTAAATGTAAGGGTATTACATTTTATATATATATAAATAAACACACTCACACACTCACACACTCACACACTCACACACTCACACACTCACACACTCACACACTCACACACTCACACACTGGGAGCTGTTAGCGCTAGCAGTACGAGTTTGAGTACCAACAAAAAGTGTTGGGCTAATGCACAAAATAATTTTGGCGAAGGTTACTCAGAGATTAAAGGTGAAGCTGGTCAAGTTATCTTTTATGTTTCCGTCTTATTTTTTGAAGATGAAAATTTTCATATTTAAAATAACACTTAATTTTTAAGTCTTCCCAATTTTAGCCAGGGATATAATTTCTGTTTCTCTGTTTTGAAAAATTAATTTTTTTTCAGAAATTACAAGAGCTTGAGTTTACAATATTCATGTCCATGTCTATGATTTGACTGTCACCCACTAACACCATTTTAAATAAAAAAAGCCTCTAATTAATTCGATAATATTTTTTAATCGAGTCCCACCCCTAGCATTGTAGCTTTATTCTTTACATTTCTAATTTTTGCTCCTATGTGTTTTCTTTATTTTTCTTGTATGCAAGCTTCAGGGGACACCATGTGTTATCTTGTGTTAAACTAAATCTTATCTTTCATTTAACAAAACAAAGACAAATCCGTTTACCCACAGTTCTTTATGAAAAGGCATGTGAATTCTCAGCATTCTTTCATGTTAGGATTAATTGCATTTATGGAAGAAAATGCTAAGCTAACTTACCCTTGCAGATCTCTCCATGGTGTAGGCAAGACCAGAGTGCACGATGTCCTTCTCAGAGGCACCCTACATGTTACAAAAAAGACATATGAGAACGCCTCATAATTTCAGTTTCCGCAGATGAACGCTACACATTAGTCAGTTACTAAGAAGGTCTGATTCTATAAAGCAGGGGTTTTCAAATCCAGAGCTTGAATCCAGATTCCGGTCCTGGATTTTGTAATCACCACTAGATGTGACTCTAGGTGGCCAGTCAACTATATCAACAGTTCAGTAATTACTGGTGATTCCAAAATTCAGGAATGGAATCAGGATTCAAGGTCCAGATTTGAGAACCCCTGCTATAGACACATTAAAGTGCTTCACATTAGACAGAACCGAATGGATAAGAAATGAACTGATAACCACGTTTGAGAAGCAGTGTCCACGACCAACAGCTCAAAAATATGTCAGTTCAGAACGGTTACATAGAACTCATAATTCTCTGCTAAATCCTTCAGTGTTTGTCATTAATCAGCTATATTAACTCACATTTTTACAGTGTTTGATGCTCCGTACCACCGTGCCTTTTCTAACTTCTTTTCGCCCTTTTTCTTTAGTTTTCCCCCATGGAGAATTTTTATGTACCTATGG
>JBBPDA010000105.1:42718516-42732892 GCA_037974385.1 Arnoldichthys spilopterus | reverse complement strand
TATTCATTTCTCTTTTATTTTTTCATTTATATTCCATTTATTCATTTCTTTTTTCATGTATAACCTTTTAAAACTGTCGTTGTACTGCTACTTAAAAAACTTAATTTCCCAAAGGAACCTTCTTAAGAGATTAATAAAGTTTTAATCTATCTATCTATCTATCTATCTATCTATCTATCTAAAATATCAATGATTCTTGATGTTTGACTGATAAAAATTCTTCATAATGACCAAAGTCAAGATACTCACAGCCACTCTGGCCTGGAATTCAGCAGTAGGAACCACTGGAATGGGGCCTCCTTGCTTACCAAACTTCCTCTCAAGACTCTCCTGCACAGACACTGGAAAACAAAAATATTTTTTAATTTAGTTCAATATTGAAAGGACAGATATTATTGCCTGTTATTATTATTAGATATTATTCAAAGGGGTCCATTTGCTTATTTATTCAAATATATATAAATATAATATATTCAGCTTCAAAACTTGCAAGAGCACCAACAGTGGCATAAACTGAATGTTCAACAGCTACTTTCTCACGCGATCATTAATTGTACCAGAAAATGTAGCCACGTTATGTTTCAACACGTCAGCAGACTTCAATTAAAAGTGTTGGGCAAGAGTAAACAATAACATTACTACCATAATTACTTCAGATGCGTTTCACATTTGAACATATATTACTGTATGCTGCATTATGGTTTATGTAACTGCATGAGTCTTGGGCGTCAATACATGAAGTCTGTGACCAAAAAAGGGTCACACTGCACATTGCACATATAGAAAATATGACTGAGAAGGGCATGTCTGGGTGAGACACCAAGTGAGATGTATTTAACACAGGGAGGGAAGGAATGTTTATGATGCTGTGGGGCAAACCACCACACCCTGCTCATCAGTGATCACAGCCCAGCACAGAGAAAGAGTTGACAGGGGTGCAAAAAGAGAGTAATTAAAGGTTATTCTATATTTATGTTGTATCTATTTTTTTTTAAAAATCAGGTCTCTGAGCTTTGCAATATTAAATTTCTGTTAAGAAACATTCTCCAAATGTATGTAATCTATAAAACTGACATCATCATCAGATCATAGTTATTTAAGTTTTCCTTAATTACTTTTCACAGCTTTTAGCTTGTGCAATAATACGTTTATGCCACAACAAAGAATGTAAAGTAGGTGGGATTTAATCCTGTTCATCATTCACATATTCGCTATGATCATATACATATAAATACACGTAAATTAAATAAACAACATGATCAGATCCGGTCAGATGTTAAAGGTCAATTGTATGTACATTTGAGACATGTGTAATGTTGAGTAATGTTTGTTTATTTGAGCAAGAGCTGTCTGTCGTCAGTTAGGAACTAATAAGTTGTGTATATTATAAACAGCTCTTAGAAGCATGAAAGCTGATCGGCCAGTTTTGCAGTAAACTAATATTAATCACTATTTTTTGCAATTAACTCTTTCCTAAAATGTTTATTATTGTGCAGGTTTGTTTAGTATAACTTTGTCCGCGGTTATTCACTACCTTAAAGCTAAGTATATTAGCAAAGAATGCGTAATACTTTTGGAGACTTACTCAGCAGATGATAGTTGGAATCCCTTTCATACTTGAAGGTCAGGCGACCGTAACTGACATGGTTCAGGTTTTTCAGCCACTCAAAGTAGGAGACAGTCACACCACCAGCATTGAGGTACATGTCCTGTAAAAAGGGCAAAATTAACATTAATTTCAGAAATTTGTCAGACAGCTGTCTGGGTAGAGCAGCAGTATGGCTCACTAACTCAACACCACCACAAAAGAAACTGTTTATGAAAGAAACTATGCCTGTTGTAAGCTACAGCTTTTCATAATGCTTGTACATGACCATCTAACAATGCTTGGAATGTGTGACAGTGGCGAGGGATGCTATGCTATCTCACCGGGATAACCATGATGTTCCTCTCCAGGAATATCTTGTCAGCATCAGGTGTGGTGGGTCCGTTGGCACCTTCGGCAATGATCTATAGTCATAAAAATACATGTGTTAATTAAGCTAAGCACAAAACTTTCCATTATAGACAACTTTATTCCTTAGAGAGATATGAAGCATGGACACACTGGGGACGTTAAACTTAAGCTTCAGTATTGTTTTCCTCAGTAAACCGGTCCTGCATTGTGAAGTAGTGAAGGAAATCTGTTTAGTATGTCTCTGCTGAGGTACTGTGAGCTGCTGTCACCAGGATTAATGATTCTAATTGAACTAACCTTAGTAAGGAAAGATCTTGTTTAGATATACAGCCTATCTGCACATAGCTGGCTTTCTGAGGAACTCTCTGACAGCATTATTTCTCAGAAGAAGAATGGTCTTAGAAAGTGTGCATTAGGCTACTTTCTACCTTGAATGCCGCACCATAAGTACCAGTTCTTCTGTTGTGTAACAAGCTTACATAACAGCGTGGACACAGCATCAGAATGGCATTTTAAGGTATGAACAGGAGGAATATTGCTTTAGCTGAGAAATCGTAAGCATCCTTTTGTTGCACTTAATGCAAGATTTATCTGAGCAGTGAACTTGTTGATGGCCGTGACTGACCTTGGCTTTAATGTTGTGAGCGTTCTTTCTGGTAAGTTGCTTCTCTCCCGCAGCAGGGATGAGGATGTCACAGTCAGCCTCCATGATATTTCCCTCATAGGGCTGAGCATTAGGGAAGCCCACAATGGTGCCATGTTGCTGTGTGAAAAAAAACAGTACATAAAGTAACATTGTGTTTGGCATTTTTACACTAAGCTAAAGCTGAAGCCGTTCTGGAGTGGATTTTGTAGAATTTTTTTGATACATCAGAGTGAGAAAGGACATATTCCTTTACTGCTCACCAGTTTGTAGTCCTCCAGTTCCTTGGGGTCAATGCCATTGGGATTCCAGATGCTTCCGTCGATCTCAGCAATTCCCACACACTTAGCACCATAACGGTGGAGGTAACGCATGGAATGCAAGCCCACATTTCCAAAACCCTACAAAAGCAAATGATTGTTTTTGTGTAGTTAGAATACAAAATTACTCATAAATGTTTAGTAAAAAGCAGGTCATTCTGAATTAAAAGCAATCTGTCACAATGCAGAGTGGCAGCCTGCCAATGACTTTCCAGGAGCTGAAACAAAAATGTAAGTAATGGAATCAAAGGTAAAAGAAAGGTAAAGAAGATACAGAAATGGCAGACCGCCATTTAGAAATGTTGAGCAATTCTACAGAAAGTCTCTTGAAATGACCTCTGCTGCCCCCGTGTGGTCTAAAGAAGCTAGCGCCAACCTTTTCAAAACCAGCCTCTAAAATTTGATCAGCATTGCCATAAATAAAAACCTTACACTTGTTGAATTAGCCATATTGGCTAAACTAAGATTTTTACAGATTATTTTTAGGTGCATTGTTCCTGTAAATCTAAACTGAAAAAAGGAATCAATTCAAAACCAAATCACATGTTTAATATCCTGGCAATAAAGCAAACCCATGCCTCTTTAAAGTGAATAGAATAGAATAGAATACACAAACTTATATATATGTACACACACATTTACATACTAAAGAATATAAAATATAAATACGTAAAAAATAAAACTATAAAATAAAAAAAAAATAAAAATAAAAAAGTATATATACACACAATACTCTTTGTGTGAAAGTGACTCTTTGTCATTGTGAACACACTTGACACACCAAAATGAAATGTGACCTCTGCATTTAACCCATCACACGTGCAGCAGCAGTGTAGCGGGATGGTACCTTGCTCAAGGGAACCTCAGTAGCGCCTGGGCCGGGACTAGAACCTGTGACCTTTAGGTCCCAAAGGCGGCGTCCTAACCACTAGGCCACCACTGCCCACAGCAAACAGTAAGGCATCTATACATAAACCCACATTATTTTCTTTCCTATTTTCTGCATCCAATATAGAGGACAGTGCCTCTTTTCCCCTCTCTGGATGTGTAAAAACAGTAAATCTCAAAGAAAGTCGTTTCAGGAGACAGTAATCCCCACAGAAAGGCTCTACAGTCACTTTGTAAAATGAGTTCACCAAGTATAGCGAGGGATTTCTCCTTCACGTCACAGTCTGGAGCAGATTGATAGGCACAGACTTTGGCTCCAATGTAATTAAGAATGGACGTCATTGGAGAAAAAAAAAACTGCTACTGCTACTGTTTCGTGACCCTGGTGCTTAATCCTGAGAAATGACCACAGCTGTAGTTCACATCTCCGCGATAGCCAGCCCTCTGAAGCCTGGTAGTGTTGATATAGGAAGAGTTACAACTTCGAACACATTTTCCAGAGAACTGAGAGCTCCACTTGATGCCATTTTAATTCCCTCTTCCCCTCTGAAACAGAGACCATAACAGGAACAGAGATCTACTTAATTTTTTGCAACTACCTCCTTTAGACACAAAACAACTTCCTCCCATGGCTCAAATACTACGGCCACTCACTTGATAACCAACAAAGTTCATTTTCTCTAATGTTTCTATGCAGAATGACAACCATGTTGTAACAGACCTGATACGTAGGAAAATGATCAATTCTGATTGTAGGATGGTAAATTTTCCAGTAGCTAACTTTTAGGACTTTGGGACAATTCTAAACTCTCACAAGTCAAGTAAACAACAGAATCTCAAGGCCTTAAAAAATTAAAGCATTGCCGTGTTACAACATATCATCTTACCCAACGTTTGAGCTCTACTTTAACCACTAATAAGCTCTGAGGTTGGTACAAACTAACTATAATATGAAGATAACGTAATCTGAACAAAGATTACGATCAATTATTGAAGCCAGTAATCGTGTTTTTAACACAAACCATCTGTAGTAACCTGCACTGGCTCCCTGTGACACTTGCCTTCAAAGCCAAGATTGGAGCTGCGCCTCCTTACCCATCAGCTATGATCAAGCAACGTGTCACTGCCCGTCATCTCTGAGCATCATCCACTGCTCGTCTCGAGCCTCCAACGCTCAAAAGAAGCGGAAGATCTACATCAAGACTCTTCAGTCCTGGCTCCCCAGTGTTGGGATGAACTTCCTCTTGCCATCAGAACTGCAGACTTACTGCCTTCAAGCGACTCAAAACGCACCTCTTCAAGGAGGAGCTTGGAAATTAACTAGCCTCATATTTATTGCATATTTATTGTTACTGACTATTGTTTATTCATATACTTTATCGTTGTTTGGGTTTAGAAGTTTGGCAGGGTTTGTTATGGTGTGTAACTAAGCTAAGTTGTTCATCGCTCTGGATAGGAGCGTCTCTGCTAAATGCTGTAAAGGTAAATGTAGTAGTGCAGGCTGAAGCCCAGCTGCTCATGCACCATGTTGCTATGACTGAATCTGAAACTGTAGCCCTCTTGTTCTAAAATGCTTTAATTGCCCTTTAAAGCAACATCTTTGGCAGACTAGGCAGAACAGTGCAGGCAGTGCTGATGGGAGACCTAGGGATAAATCAATGACCAGCAAACTAATAAAAGCAACAGCTAAGTGGAAAACTACAGTTCCTTGAGAGCCTCCACTGCTACAGAAATGCTTAAGCTATTTAAATGAGAGTGAAGGCAAGAGGCCACAACTGGGAGTGAGCTGGAACCATAGATTGGGCTCTCTGTTGCTGTCATTGGATTTCAGTAAAGAAAATAAGAAACCGCGCTCACCCCACGAAAACGTGAATTTCAAGTTTGGAAAAATAATGTAGTTGAATTATTGCAATAAAAACATTCAGACAGAACTTCCATAGCTGTAAAAACATGCACTGCTCTCTACATAAAAAAATAATCCCTTTAGGGTCGATTTGAAAGCCAATCTGGAATATTCATCCAAAATATATAGAAAGCTTATATGCAATTACTTTTCCAGTTGCTACACTGCTCTTATGGTGCTCAGGTGTGTTCACAATGACAAATATTCACATCCAATAGAACTACGTGACAAACTTAGATCATAAATCTGGACTATAATAATACAATATTACCAGGGCACCATCATGAAGAAGCTACAACAGCACTGAATTTCTGCTCTGCTTTCTGTGTTGTTCTTCAGACATTTCTGCTCACTTTACCTGGATGACGAAGGTCTTGTCTTGAAAGCCAGGGGTCAGGCCTAGCTTGCTCATGTAAGATGCCTCATTGATGAAGTTCTCAATGCCATGAAAGACTCCACGTCCTGTGGCTGAGATTCTCCCGTGGATGCCACCCTGGCTGATGGGCTTCCCTGTCACGCAGGCATGAGCGTTGATGTCCTATACAGAGACAGACAGACATTGTATAAAACGGTTATCAGACTAAGATTCACTGCTTCAATATACCATATAAAGCACAATACTCAACAGATATTACCTTCCGTTCCATAGAGAACTACATCATTAATTGGATCATATTAACTGGGCCTAGTGCTTAGGACATTGCCCTTGTGAACTGAAGGTCACAGGTTCAAGTCCTGGCCCAGGTACCATTGAGGTTGCCTTGAGCAAGGTAACGTCCTGCTATACTGCTCCCTGGGCGCTGTTGGTAGCTGCCCGCTGCTCTACGTGTGCATGTGTGATGTGTTAAATGCAGAGGTCACATTTCGCTGTGGTGCTTAAATGTGTTCACAATGACAGTCACGTTCACTTCATATAACATAGGTAAAAAAGAACATACACTGAAGTGGAAAAACAATCATGCAACCATGCACACAATACTACAGATTATGGGTGGACAATAGGACATTATGTCATCATAATTACATCGCCATACATACTCAACATGTATCATAAAAATACAGATCTAGAATAAGCCTGTAAACAGCAACAACAACCAGTACATGGTTAGTATAAACTGAATAGTAATATGTGGCTGACTGGATGGTTTATTGTGTCTTCTTTAATACCAAGTATTTGTTTTTTCCTCCTGTTCCCTTTGAAATAGATTTTTTTTTAACAGTGTTTTGCCCAAAAGGATGGAAAGCATTTTTAGCATCAGTACTAACATTGTTGCCGTGACTTTGAGAGAAAGTCCAGAACAATACAGTCAACACCTTCCTTTAAATTAGAAATAAATATGTATTTGGCTTAAACCAGAAATGAGTGAGATTAGGACTGAAAGCTAATAATCATGAGTCAACCACTAGTCCAGATTCTCCAACAAGCATGTTATTGGTTCACAGATACTGTACCTTGGTGTAGAATCACATTTTTTAATATAGATCTGGTTGTACTGAAGTATTCAGTACCTTATTATAGATGCACATGTGTCCTGGTTGTTGAGTTATATGCATGTTGGAAAACGACACGGGCTTTATGCACATGAGTCAACTTCACTTGTACCAGTGCAGTCTATGCTGCCAGCCTCCCTCGCTCACCCTCACTCTAAATCTCAGATTCACCACTCACAGGGCTGTTCGCGGAGCGAGACAAGGACATGGATTGACTGGACTAGACCACAACACTCAGAAATCCTGGGACACCAGACAGAAAGGGACACATGGGCAAGAGCAGAGTATGACTGGACAGTGGATTGTCCACTATAGGCAAGGTTATTCCATGTGTGACTTAGGCATGTAGTGTGGGTCGGATTGTTTGAGGGAGTGCAAGGGAAGGGAAGAGAGAAGTGGAGAGGACATGTACTCACAGCAGACTCACTGCAGCAGGGGAGCCAAAGAGGACACAGGGTTACGCAAGGGAAGGGCAAGCTCACGGCAAAACAACTGCAGCAACATAACTCACCCTCACACCTGGGGACAGTGGCCTGTTAAATTTATACCACTTCTACAAATACTGGATTTCACGGAGTAGATACAAATCCTACAGTCCTGACATGCAAGTCATGGACTTGTAGGGAAATATCCTCAAATATTTTCCCCAAAAAAGTTCTCAAATGTTAAAGATGTAAAGATATATTTATTATTTATTTATCTCATTTCTTTATTTATTACCTTTTATATCCATGCATCTGTCTCTATCTTTCTCACATGTATGTTTGTAGCCTCTTCCAACACACAGGCTCTATTTGGAGGGTCTAACATGGTCCATGGCACCTGTATAAACTCTAACCTACTCAGCTCCTTTTCAAAGAATCATCAATCATTTATTGTCCACATGTGGGGGAGCGTCACTGTGTCTCTCTGCCATTTCAAATGAATGGACTAAAGGCGGTTACTCCCAGCTCGAGCAAAAACACCCTGCCAAAGGCCATCTACTGACCCAGATCTCTAATCTTCTACAAATCAGTGTTTTGAGGCAGCCAAGAACGAGCTGGATCTCTTCAGAACCGAGAAGGATAATCCTGTGGCTTTATACTATAATAAAGAAAAAAAAACAACAACAACTGAACACAAAACATGCAACGGGATATGATAACGGAACGGGTCTCTATTCACTCTGGATCGAACATTAGCACATGTGATCGCTCTTACGAGAGTAAACTACACACATTGCACCTCAAATGTGAAAATCTCCTCATACACATGACCGAACGAGGATAATGCACAGCAACGAGATTAGAGAAAGCGCTGCTTTCTGTGGACAGCTTGCTCGTGCTGGGCACATTGTGTTCAGCCACTGAGGCTGAGGGAAAGGGGATAATAGGAGCGTCTTCTCCTCTCAGCGGGCACGTTGACTGCGGAGTTTAATGTTAGCAACAGTTACCGTTCTGCACACATACACATCACTCATCAGCTCATTTTCAGCTGGAACGTATGAGTGAGAACACCACAGAAAAGTTCAATCAACATACAAATATATAGAAATAAAACTGTCCTTCATGTTGCCATGGCAGCGGTACTGGCTGTGTAGGAATTGGAAGCCAGGAGAGCAGTGACCCTAAAAACAAACTTAATGTAATAACTTAAATAAGAATTTTCATTAAAAAAGACTTAAGTTCACTATAGCAATTCCTTTTATTTAACCCTTCAAAACTCTCTATGCTGGTACTGTGCTTATGCATTCCCTTAACCTCTCCCAAGATGTATACATTTCTTCCCTCCTTGCTTTCTTTATTTATTTATTATTTTTTCAGTAAGGATCTGAATGTGCAAAAATGTGAATAGCAGAAAACGCAGCTCTTAATCCAAGTCTAGGGTAACTGGTATAAAGGTTTTCTTTGTAGACTAAAAAGCACCATGTACATCACTCTGAGCAAGAGCGTCTGCCAAATGCTGTAAATGTAAATGCTTTTGTTCTGATGCAAATCATGTGATTATATTTATACTACATGCCAAAAATAAAAAATGTCCAAAAAAAAACAAACAAAAACCTTCATACTGATTATGTAATGAAGACTGGGCCAAACATGAAGATGGTTTCTTATATTCATTACTCAATCATTTTTCCACAAAGCAAAACTTCACCATGATCATGAGGGAATCTGTGGGACTTGAGTGCAGTGTTTTGGAATTTGGTCCAGAAAATAGACTAAGTCTAAGCCTCTGCACTGAATCGCTTTCTATTGAGCGTATGATTTGCATTTTTAAAAAAATTACAATTAATTAAAAATTCAATAAAACACTTTTATGGCCTGGGGGGAAAAACAGGTAAGAAAAACAGGTAAAAATCTATGTTCCATCTACAAAAACACACACTGCTATCAGAGAAAAGCAAACAATAAGCCGCAGCTGATTAAGCCGCACTAAGATAAAAGAGCTTTTCTCCTTACACACCACTCTATTTATCATAATCACTAATCTCATGGTGACAATGTTTGCAGGACTTCTTGCATAAACACTCTTAACAAAAAGCTATTTGTGTTGCAAACTCTTACATGTGTTTAACTATCTCTAAAAGACTAATATGACGTGTGACAAAGAAAAGCCAGGCTAAACTGGAGAAAGCTTTTCTACTGGAGCCATTATGAGAGGACAGGGTTCTATGGTTGTGCTTTCTGGATTTACTGATGCTCAGTTACTTACAGTGTGGGCAATAGTGTTAGCGTAGGTGTCAGCGATCCAGGACATCTCCCTCTCGCCAGTGCTCATGTCAGGGGCAGGCACGTCAATGCCAGGTCCTTAGAGGAAAGAGAAAGAAGATACAAAGTGAAGGAGGCTTTATTACAATCTGCCAACTCCATGAGCGCAGCAGAGGGGCCCAATGTTCTGAATGCTGACGTTGGTCATGTGAACAGGCCCCCAGCTCCAGTTACACGGACAACGGATGTATACTTCTTCCAGAACAGGGACCAACTAGCAAGATTTGTTGTTCGGGGGGGTATCTACACTGCACATAAAAAGTTTGGTGAAATATGGGCTTTAATAAACATTTTCTTTGTCCTTAAATACACATAACTAGTCTCAGTGCCCATGACAACACTGTGAGAAAGAACTTCCCCTGCCCCAGTAACCCCGCTAGTTACTTTGGCTGGGGTAAATAGGTAGGCATCCAGATAAACAGTCATGCTTGCAGCTTCACATACTCAACACATTTCCATAAACAGCTCTGCAGGCTGCAGGAGCAGTAAGGAGGGGGTTCTACTGAAGGAGCAGCTAGACTTTATCCTATGTAAAGAACCCTGAGAGAACGTGGCTCATTTGTTCTCTAGTATTATTATTAGTGGTGTGTTGATGCAAAGGTATGAAGTAAGGGTATAAGTCATCTGGGCTTGTTTTGGGTGACACAGCCTAGGTGATTAGCATAAGATGAATAGCATTCTCTATGAGGGCTGAAGGTTGTGATACAAACTTGCTTAGGGAGAAATCATCTCCTCTAACATATTTCACCATTTTTTTTAGTTCAGCATGACCTAAGAACTTAATGTCAGCTTGTTGTGGAATTAAAATAATAATACAAATAAATAAATGTTAAATAAATGCAAAACAAACAAAAGAACAAATAAGTAAACAAACAAATTAAGAGCACACACTGGCCTGCCTTCATAGTCAGGGCTGCCATCATTGACTTACCAATGAATCCCTTTTTGGCAAGCTCAATGGTGAATCGTCTTGTGATTTTCTCCAGCTCATTGTCCTACACAGCACCAAACACCAAAAGAATGAGGTCAGTTGATCACAGAAACACAGTAAAAACACAGTGAAAGTGTCCCATTCATTTGGAACCATTTACAGTAACATGATATGAAGTGCTAAAGGTCTGACAAGCACATTGGGAACAGAGGATATGCTGAGTAATAGTTGCTGAGCAATAGTCAGGCCATAAATAATCAACAAGTCAGCTACTTTCCACATACCCTGAGACCAGCCAAAAAGGGAAATCCAGGCGCAAAATCAGCACTTTCATTCTAAAGGCCACAAAAAGTGCTTAGCTTTCAGACTCTTTTGACATTGTTTGGCCAACATTAGTCATGGGAGACGCTCATGGAACAAAATTACATAACCTCTACACTGTCAATGGCAATTTGATTTGCTCTGACCATTCGCTCATCCTTCCTTGTTTCAGTAGTTTTCAGTAGTTTGTTAGGTTCCAAGCTTTAAATGTGTAAAACAGCAGAGGTTGAATATTTGCATTTTAAACCAGAGGCTGAATGGTGAGGTGAAGCGTGGAAAGAAGAGAGATTATAGAGGAAGAAGGCAGTCCAAACACATCTCCTCTTCTTTTGTACTGATCCCTGTAGCACTGCGCTCCAACAAGTGCAAGAAGCAGAGTCTAAACAACATGCATAATGAATATGACGAGAAGAGGGGGATGCATATCCAGCCAGTGTGGTTCTAACATTCAGCCAGCCAGAACAAATATACAGAGTTCAACCAAATAAGGGCACTGTATTATGAATTCAGTATGTGGAGAGCAAGAGCATGCTGCACACAACACAGAGTCCAGTAACATTTACAGCATGGAAGCATTTAAAGGCCATTTTTGTCACGGAACAATCACATGATAAAAGCTATTTCTGGAGCATGAAGGGCTGAGCAAAATGCAAGTGCTACCTTAGAATGGAAGCCTCTCTCAAAACAGTGCAAGGAATAAAGACGAAGCCTGCTACCATGCTGAATGTGTACATGCCTAGGTGCATGGTCTTTTCCCAGGAGTGCTGTACTTACAGAGTAGTTTCTGGGGTTGATTTTCACTCCGGCTTTAGCACCTCCAAATGGCACATCTGGTGAAGGAATTTTGAGAGACAATGCAATTACATACAACTATCTGGAAGACAGGGATAGCATGAATGAATGAATAGGAGCTGAAGTGGAGTGGGTCATATTTTAATGCACTGTGTCTTACATTTACATTTATTCATTTGGCTGACGCTTTTATCCAAAGCGACTTCCAGGACAGAGGAAACAATCAAGCGTCTTACCTACAACAGCACATTTATAGGTCATTAGTGAGGCCAAGGCTTTGACTTCATCCACAGACACGTCCATACTGTAACGGATACCTGGAAAACATAACAAAACAAAACGTCAGTCTGAAACTATTAATGGGTCGAGTGTTAATGGCTATTTCATTTAATATTAAACCAAAATACATTTTTTTCTTGTTTTTTTTTTTTTTTATAGTTTTATTAAACTTGAAACTACTGATGCAATTTCTATAAGTGGCAACACAGATAGGAACCAAATGTATGTCCTGCTTCTTGTTCCCAAGTTCTGTCTTAAGCCAGTGGGAGATAGATCATTTAGTGTTCTTGCACCTAGACTTTGGAATTCTCTACCCCTAAACCTTCGCAACGTTTCTTCCCTGCCAATTTTCAAAACACAACTAATCTTTTCTCAGAGTACTGCACCTCTTCTTCCTGCTCCTGACTCCTGCTCCTTGCGATTTTGCACTTGTTATTGTTGGTGTTTTGTGTTACTGATCTGATCTAAAGTGAGAAAGGCGTTATATAAATAAAATGTATTATTATTATTATAATCAACTACTTTCGACTTCTCACCGAAGATCACGGCAGTACCATATTTGGAGTGAGGACAAACTCAATGTAAATGTAATGCATTAATTCCTTCTACTAAAGAACCTACGTTCACCCAGCCTGGGGTCCAAAAAGCAAGATGTACTATAGCTGCAACCAAACAATCAAGTATTTCAAAATCCCAAGATATGTACACATACGTGGAGCAGGGCACGTCTTGCTGGCCACCAGCTATCTGATACCCTGCTTCATCGTCAACTAGATTCATGCAACGCTCTGCTGTTCTATAAATAAGGGCAGAACACAGATCCTTTCTGCTCTGCAGAAGCACAATTCAACTATTGCAGATCATCGATGCCATACTGGACAGTGGTGTAACCCCATCTAAGCGTTTTTCTACCTAACATAGTTCAAAGTCACTTTTGACAAATTCACAAAGTAATTATCATGAGGTAAGAAAAGGTGGCTCCATATCCTCTCTAGATCTGTTTTTCTCAGGTTAGAGCAGTGTTGCTCTCTTCTGTTATCCTGAATAGTCACATTATGGAAGAAACAGTGACAGTAAGACGCCATATTGTCTTTTGCTCCAATACTGTGACTAGTTGTATTTTCCAAACTGGTTAAACTCAAGAAGAGCAACGTGAAAGGTTAAACATGTACAAGAGCACTGTGACATGCATTTGACTGTACAGAAGCATTTTAACTGCAAACTACTCAAACACTGTACTAGCCCGACCCTAATATTATCATCTAGCCTTATCCTGTGGATGCTGATTCCATTACATGACCAGTGTGTGTGTGTGTGTGTTTGTGTGTTGACTTGGCTTGGAGCATAAACACTCTTCAGCAAGCTTTAGCTCTCTGTCATTTTCCTCTGGCAGACTGCATCATGAATCTCAATAAATGCATACACCAGAGCCTGTCTGCCACATAAGTCTGGCACCACCAACCACCAATCATTTTCAAAGGGCATCAACAAACAGCATTATGGAGTAGTATCATCATCATCATCATCATCATCACTTATCCCAGAGGAAATGTGAGCCTGTCAAGCCATGATATTTGGTTATACCTTCATATGTATATTGGTGTCCAGATGGATCCAAACTGCTGCCATGGTGGGCCTGGTGTGCAGTACAGTCTGATAATTCCGCTCTTCAAAAACACTCACTAAACCTGACATTTAACAGGCGAGTTGAACCAGTTGTGTCTAGCCAAGAAAATCACCAAACTGTGCTGGATATCAGTCCGATAAGACTGGAGTTGAGTATCCCTGTCCTAAAGACACTCCACCAATTTTAGTTTAACAGTGCTTTATTAACTGATCTGATCGACAGCAGTAAACTCCCATATATATAAAATATGGCTGCCAAATTCCCTGAACTCAAAAAAGGCAGTTTTATGGCATGTCAAGAGTAGATAAGGTCTACGAGTTCAACCCACTTTACTGCTTGACGTTCATTTACACCGAATCCACCAAAATGATGTTCCACAAAACAGCTTAGCACAAATCTGAATGAGAGAGAGAGAGAGAGAGAGAGAGAGAGAGAGAGAGAGAGAGAGAGAGAGAGAGAGAGAAAGAGAGAGAGAGA
>JBBPDA010000105.1:42684089-42713251 GCA_037974385.1 Arnoldichthys spilopterus | reverse complement strand
TATATATATATTTATATTTAATAATAAAAAAAAACTTTAGGAAAATCATAAGTGAAAAGTAAACAAGCCAGTCCGGCTAGTTAGCCAAGTGGCTAATAGCTTTGGCAACAACCCACTGAACCTGCTCATTCAGATTTGACATTGCATGACTATGTAGCTTAATTTAGCTAAAATTATACTCATATAAACACTATATAAATTCAAAAAAATGGCTATGGTTTCTGCTTTGGCAAAGAATGCAACGCTAAGCTAATTCTAACTAAACGTCCACACTCAGTGACAAACTCTGCTAGCCTGTGACTTTAGCAGGTTAGCTAGCTTCCTTGACAGCCCCAGTTGGTGCAGAGACTCTCCCCCTCCTCCACTAAGCTGTCAAAATCCTAAACCTGCGGCTTCTCCTGAACCGCCACGGCGATGGACACGCGTTCAGCTTTCTTACCCCCTTTGCAGGGCGTTCTGTGTTGGCTGTGCTGTGCACGGTAGCCTTCGACGACCTCCCATTCTCCGTTGTCTCGCTTGATGGGGAAAGACACGCTGAGGACGTGGTTGCACGGCTTGATGATCCGGAGGATCCCCCTCACTCGGTGCCTCTTCTGCTCGGGCGACTCCCTCGTCTTCAGGTCCTCCACCAGCTTGTTCTCCACAATGGCTGCGCCGCGGTCGAAGAAGCCCTCCACCATCCTGAAGAAATTGGGGTCGTCTTCTTTCTCCACGGCATCGCTGTAGTGGCGTATCCGCGTCAGAGAAGAGGAGGCCGGCAGTGCAGACTCGACGCATCCCGAGGCCAGGGCACTGCCAGCTCCGCGGCTAAGGAGCTCTCCAAAATACCGGTACATGTCGACGCGCGTGTGCGGGGGGTGATGTAAGCGGATTTTCTGGAAGAAAAAAGAGACGACAGGGATGCCAGCGAGGTCTACAAAGGAAGTGCAGAAAGGAGGGGGAAATGAACGAGAGCGCACAACCTGCTCAGCCTGCCTCGTTTAGAGTGGCAGCACTCATGCCTTGCCCCTTTGCTTTAAAAGGCAGCATGTCCTCTGGAGCAGTGCAGGCAGCGGGAGGGTCACTTGGTGGCACGCGCTGTGTGGAGGAGGGTCCTGGGTGGAATCTGAATAAAATACGTTTTTATATATATATCAATAATCAAAATTGTTTTTGATACATTTTACATATATGTATAAACATATGTATACACATTATACACACACACACATATATATAAAACATATTTAATATATATACTAATATATTGATATATGTCATATAACGTATATTTCCACATTTATTTTTTTCTAAAAAATAACCACAGCTTTTTACTGTTCTAATAACTGCACTCTACACTTTACCATGCATAGTTATTCTATATGCAAATATAAATGTAAATTCCTTCTGTAGATTTTAAATAATTTATATTTAGCTTTTTTTAATTTCTCCTTTATTTAATCTTATTATTAACTTCTATTTAAGCTGGCCCAGCCTTAAGAACGATCAAGGTACATTTTAGAACATGTTGTACTTGTATAACTGTGTATGTTAAAGAATCTTAAGCAACTTTGGAGCAATGCGAATTACTAAGGCGTGTCTATTGCAACTGCTGCACACATCATTTTTCATTTCCATTATTTGAACATGTCTCAGACAAGTGAAGGCTGGCTATTATATTATTGTCAGCATTTCACTGATTCAACACTGCTCTCAGTTGTGATCCATTTCATTTCTGTATTTCATTCAGACGTCTTACTTATGTTAAGTCAGGCCATACCATGCGGGTAGGGCTCAGTTACCAGTCTAGTTCTAAATAGTCTTAGATAAATCGAGGAAAAGTATTATTTCTGCAGTGCTCAGGGAGATAAGAGCAACAGCCTTGAGGCTTTGTGAGGCCCTGTAGCAGGAATGTCTAATCCTGACCACCACTTGTCTTTTGTAAACTATGCGGTGTGAATGTCACAGGCCCTCTATAGTGTTGCAAAGAGACAAGGAGGGGGTGGGAGGCTCAGTTTCGAGCCTGTATATCGCATGTATTCTTCTACCCTTAATCTTCTCAACAGAGGAAGAAGGTGTTATCCATGCTATTGGGTCACACCGGGTCATCACCACTAGGCCTGGGGTCTCAAAGCAAGACACATTTCTACTCAAAGATAGAAGATGAGGATCCCTAGAATTTCAGACACGATCATTAGTCACAACTTATTGCTCAGACCCAACTGAAACTAGGCATGAAATTAAGAAGGTAGAAAATTACAGACACACCTGTGATTTACATGCATGTCCTAAGCTAATCACAGCATCATAAATGCAGCAGCAGTGAAGTGAAGATAGTAATTTTGTTTTGCTGATGCTGACTACGCTGATTTTTGCACTGACCGTACGTTGCCCTGATGGACTCTGCACAGCAGATAAGATAGGAATGATCCCTATAGAACCTGATTCAAATGCAGCCTGGTCTGGTTGAGGAAATAAGCAAATATTAACTGGCATGTTGCATAGGTGACATTAGTTAGAGCATCTAGCAATCCTACGACTTTGCAGTTGGCTTACCATCACAAAGATGTTGCACACAACAGAGACCTTGAAAGCAACATCAGCAACCCAACCTGTAAAGACATGAAATATATGGTACATTTCTGTATTCACCTGAAGGTTCAGATAAATCAGAGAGTCACAAAAATCACAGGTTTTGGACCACATGCAAGCTCAGGAGCATTATATCAAACACTGTTGATTGCTAATGTAATTGTCCTTAAACCTTTTTTTAACGCATTGATTATACATTCATAAATCAAAGCCATATTTGGTGTAGCAAACAAGTCTCAATCCTTTTCATCTCATCTTAGGGTTAAAGATCACAGTTGTTTATATGAGGGAAGGCATGATAGGATCACAGTTTTACAGGGACTTTCACAGACCAGAGAACATGATAAGAATTTGATATCACCAGCATCACAGGTTCTGCTATCAAACACAACGTTTGTAAAGGTTTTAACAAACTAAATGAATTGTACATTTTATATAAATTTCTCATCTCCCCAAAAGGTAAGTCATGAGGGGTGTACCTGATCTGCAACAATGTTTAGGTAAATGGTACGTGTCAGCATGGGCACTCTCACCAGTCTGAGGCTTCACAGGCCCATTCACGGTAAACTGTGATGTACTGTGTGTTCTGATACCTTTCTTTTACAGCCAGCATACAACAAGTTTTTATGCAACAGCAGTTTTTCTGTGGGACTGGAAAATATGCATTAATCTTTGCTCCACACATGCATCAAAGAGCTTTGGGCACCCATAACTCTATCACTGGTTCATTTGTTGGACTTCTTTTGGAAGGTACCAAACTGCTACTTTGGAGATTCAGTGACCCAGTTGTGTAGCCATCACAATTTGGCCCTTGTCAAAGTCACTCAGGTCCTTACACTTGGCCCTTTTTTCCTACTTCCAACACATCAACGTCAAGAACTGACTGTTCACTTGCTACCTAATAAATCCCACCCCATTGATAAGCTCCATTTTAATGAGATAATCAACATTTTTCACTTCACCTCGCAGTGGTTTTAATGTTGTGGATGATTGAGCAATATCATGCACCTTTCTGCTCATTCATTACCCAGTTAGCAGAGGAAGAGCCATAAAGATAAAGCTGACTCTCATTGCACCTTGAGCTAATGCGAATGCTTTATGAGCCTGGCCACCTGGAACAGCAGTCAGGCATATGTAAAGACATGATGAAATCGCTGATGCGCCCTTAAAAAAGCTTACGTTCATTACCCTTCAACTCAATGTACTGTATCCCACTGATTTATCATTAACATATCATTTTTGTCAATATTTAATCTATAATAAATAATTGCATTCATATAAAAATAGGGAACTGACAAAACTTTATTTGACCTATTCTCCAGATTTCTCTCTGACTGTAACTAGAACATGGTGTTTTCTTCATAAGAAGAACACTCTCAGTCTGCTCTGGCCATTCTTCTCTTTGCTCTGTTGCTCTCCTGCTCAGTAGCTTGTCACTATGAGGGCGTGCAATCATTTATCATGGTCATGTTTCAAAGAGGGGAGTGCAAGCACATCATTGGCTCCCGCACAGACAACACCTACCATGTGGTTGGCTGAAGGGGGAGGTGGGGAGAGATGCTGCTGCAGACACGTGTTTGTCTGACGCTTGTGCTGTAGGACAGGACAATTCATGTGAAATGCCCAGTTTTTCTTCCGAGAATGAAAAACAATCACCTTCAGCCATATATTTTCTGTTTGGAACTTTATAAGAGATAATGATGTGTTAAAATACCAGCGCTGCACAAGGCTGTTAAACTACAAACACAATTATGTATAAATTTGTTCCTGTTTTATATATATATATAAGAAAGAGAGATAAAGTGAGAGAGAGATCTAGAAACGTGGAGAAATGTTGTCTTATACCACAAATTATGGAAAACAGGAACATTTTTTTTTGCATATGGAAACCCCAAAAACCTAAGAAAAATCAGTATATGTCTGAAGATAGAATTTAAGTAGAACAAAACTGTTCAATTTGTGCTCAGCGTTGGGACATGATTAAAAATATTACAGTTAATTTAACACCCCTGAGTTATTTGCCTGATTTGATCCCCTTCAGAGTTGAATTTTTGAGATGGAAAAACATTTTCAAGGTGACCTTGATGTGCCTAACACCACTATATATGTTATTTTACTTATGCAGAATAAGAAAGAGAGAGAGAGAGAGAGAGAGAGAGAGAGAGAGAGAGAGAGAGAGAGAGAAGGGGAGATGGAAAAATCCCAATTTTCAACAAATCAGACACCACTTATAGTCATATAATGTACTTTGGCCTATTATTTAATCTGAACGAGATCTACACCTAAAGTCCAACACTGTCCACTATTCAATAACACATTGTTTATATATTACCTACTTGCACAACCCTAGACAGAGTGCTAGAGGTACACATAGGGTCATAGTCATGATATTTAGGCATTTGGCATTTCACAGATGCCGAGTAAGTTTGGATGGTGGAGGCAACACTGTACTCCACAGCAAACACACCAGTGCAACATGTGTTGACCAGTTTTCCTTGCTGTGCCTTAGACAAAGCACAGACAAAGTCTTATAAGGCCCACCTGCAATGAGCAATATCCAGGTAGCTATAGTTTAACCAGGCACAATTACATAGTCGTGTGTAAAAAGCAAGTAAGGAGTAAACCCTGCTTGTCTTACTCCAGTGGTTATTAGATTTGCAGTCAAGGTTAGACTGGGCATGATGCCTCTGTGGTTAATGATTAATGTCAATGTCACATCAAATACAGACGTCAGTTATAAATGAACAGACAGATAGTGACCTGAGTGTCTGCATTTCAACATTTGAGGCCAACATCATAGAGAAAGTCGTTTTCCTCACTTTTTTTTTATACATACAATATATAACATACCATTAATTTCCCAATCTATATGTCCATATAAGGAAACTAAGCTGCAAAAACATTTGGCTGTGAATTCACAATTTTTGTGACGTTGCAAACCAGTGAATTTCCATGTATCCACCTCCATGGAATCCTGGCCATATGTGTTTAAGTGTTCAGACAACACCCAACACATGCGCCCCTCTGACGTGGCCTCACCATTTCCCTGAGGCCATCTTAGGGGCACTTCCATTACTGCATTACTGCATTATCTCCAGTTTCCTAGATCGCCTCTTGGAAGCGTGAGGGAGTCAACACAGAACTGGTCAGGGAATCTTGTCACTCTGGCCCAGTTCCCTTTCCAGTAAATGGCCAGTGAGAAATCCACCAAAAAGACATTGTTAATCTGATATTGCAAACAAAACGAACAGGTCAGGTAAGTAAGACGAGGAAGTACCTAGACTTTGATCCACCACTGCTCTTTGTTCCTAAGTGTTGACAATGGCACAAACAGACACACTCAAAAGTGCTGTTTACTCACTCACCTCTCCAAACAAAAAACAGATTCTGCACTTGATCTTAGCCAAAAGGCAAAGAAACAATCTATATAGGTCCCAGAAGTGAATATTGAGATTTAAGAGACATATGTTGCCATTAAGGTCACATGTGGTACCATGACAGGCCTCATTCTGCATATGCTACAACAGTGAGTTTCATAGCCACAGAATGCATATGCTTAATCGTCCTGCCATCTGTCTCCTGTTGAAAATGTATGTTGCATCATAAAGAGGAAAAATGACAGTGGAAATCATGGACTGTTAAGCAGCTAAAGTTCAGGCAAGAATGGGCAAAATGTCCACTTGCAAAACTGCAACAACCAGTATCTTCAGTTCCTAAATGATTAAGAAGTGTAGTTAAAAGAAAAAGTGATGTAACACAGTGGTTAATGTTTTTCATGCATCAAATCCAACAATGAAGATCCTTCATTTGTTCACTCATGGGTAAAGAAATACTGTAAGACATTTAGCTAACTATTTACATAAAAGCATGTTGCAAATAATCCTTAGGGATTTTTGTAAATTCAGTGCAATTTTTAAACCCAGGCCAGTGAAAAATAAGCAACTTAGTGAGGTTTACAGAGAAGTGCAAAAAAGTTTAATATAACTTTAATATAATGGATTTCTTTTCCATAACATGAACTCCATGAAATCAATAAAGTTAAGGTGTTATGAGGAACATTTTGGATTTTGGTAAAGTATTCTTTACTTCACTGTGTCGGAGTCTTTTTCAGGAACAGAACTCATTTTCTTGTCACCAACTGGAGTCTAAGTACTTTTAGAAAAACACGTACTGACATGATAAAATAAAAACCGCTTCCTCCGTTTCCGGGTCGCGGGGAAGCTGGAGCCAATCCCAGCTGACTGTGGGCCTAAGTCGGGGTACACCCAGGACAGGAGGCTCAATCCATCGCAGGGCAACACATAGACAGACAACTATTCATACACATACACATATGGGCAAGTTTTAGAGTATCCAATCAACCTACTGCAGCCTTTGGACAGTGGGAGGACACCGGAGCACCCGGAGGAAACGCACGCAAACTCCACACAGAAAGGCACCTGTGGCCGACCCAGGGATCGCAATGCCACCCACATATAAACATTGATAAAATAATCAAAGTAGAATAAAATAGTAAGAAAAGTTTAAAAAAATTAAAATTAAAAACTATTATAATACAAAAGAAGAAGCCATAATACAAAAGATAAGGGAACTCTCATATACAAAAAATATTTAAAGTGGCCAGTGAATTTTTTTTGTGTGTGGATGTTCTCAGAATGAACCTCACTGCTAAAGAAAACAGAAGTAAAATGCCAATCGAGCTCAAATCTGCTGAAGATTTTAATTCGCTAAGGAGCGACGACTCGCGTGGACCATAAAAGGTACAACTGTCAATCTTTTAGACCAGAAAAATGAGCGTACGCTGCGCAACGTACCATCCAGTTTGCTTATTTTGCTCCTAAACATGACTACACTTCTTGTCCTGCTCACTTATTTCATGACCTTAATACAGTAATCGTTGCTGACGCGCAGCGGTTTGCAGAAGCGCTCAGAACAGCGTCTCTAACAGTAGCGTCCACCTGTTCAAATTAACACCAAACTGATGTTTCCCTGTGATGCAACGACCGATGTTTGTGATCATTAGTTTTTCAGTGCATCATTACAAGGTTAATAAGCAATAATATCTTCAAATTAACCGTTTTTCTGACTACTGCCGTGTTTAGCCTTCTACGCTAAACAGACTTAGTGTCATACGCAGCTGCAGAACACGGAAACTCACGTAATTCATGGACGAGCGGCACTGACGTCAAGCTCAGATATGATTGGCTTAAAATTGAAGCGGTCTGATTTGATTGGCTGAGCAGGGACGGGTTAAAAAGTGGACTCAAAGCAATATTAAAACAGGCGGCTGAAAATGAGACGCAAAATATAGACCATACAACCAGAACAGCACAATACACACAGTAACAAATTCAGAATGTTTATTTGTAAGAGAAATAGATTGAATAAGGGACATTTAAACACGAAGCACTGTGTGTTACTGTGGGCAGATAGATCTTCTAGGTCCAGACCCTGTAATGTGTTCAGTGGAAGGCAAGTAGACTCGCTGGACTGAAGAACAAATATTTTACTGCCAGCACCCAAACCTGCTCATCGCCTTGTGCCAGATGCCTGGATACGGATGACTACATCCCATGTGATTTTATATAATGCATAGGAGGCAGTGTTGGACTTTATACAGTGTTGAACAGTGTGTAACCAAAGGGACAGTTTGCGCTTCGGTTCCTCAGCCACTAGATGGCGTCAGTCTCCTCACTAAAGTTCAGCACTTATCTGTATCACTGATCTATGGCCTGTTGTTTTCACTGACTTCCAAGCTCATCAGTAGCCAGAGTCAAGCGCCACAACAGAGAGTCTCATTGTTTAACGGAACTTATAAATTTATGAACTTCATATTTATTTTGTCTTGCTAATTCAGGTGCTGAAGTGAGCAGAAAATGCAGATAGACACACAAACACAGGTTGGTGCTGCTGTCTTTGTGAGCACATTCCAGTGACTTTTGTAATACAGAATTTTAGAAACTACACCTAACTCTAACCTTAACATCAGTAAACAAAAGACAATCTTTCTGCTCTTTTAGTTTTTTCAAACAAAGTTACATTGTGTGGAGATAGTTCTTTGTGAAGACCAGAAAATGTCTTCACTCAGACAGATTTTCCTGTATTCGTTATGAGGACATTTAGTCCTCACAAGGAGTTAAATACATGTACATGCACACACAAACATGTACTCATTCACACAGACAGACAAACACACACACCCATGCACACAGATAGACAGATAGGCACAAACCCATGCACTCATTCATACAGACACACACACACACACACATAGAAACATATGTACACTGACAAACAAACACACACTTATGCACATAGATAGACACACACACACTCATGCACATAGATAGACACACACACACTCATGCACAAAGATAGACAGACAGACACACACACACATTCATGCACACAGATAGACAGACACACACACACACTCATGCACACAGATAGACAGACAGACAGATACGCACGCTCATGCACACAGATAGACAGACAGACACACACACACACACACACTCATGCACACAGATAGACAGACAGACACACACACACTCATGCACACAGATAGACACACACACACACACACACACACACACACACACACACTAACACTCATGCACACAGATAGACAGACAGACAGACACACACACACTATGCTCAGACTATGCTTCTAGACAAAGACAGAAGTGTGTAAGTGTGGGAGGCCTAAAAGGGAGAGAGTTGAACAAGTTCCCACGAGAAAGCTCTTGTCGTGTGCCTCGCTGCCGGAAGCTGTGGTCACTGTGGTTTCACTCTGTGTATAGAACAGTGCATCTGCCTGGTGCAGACATAGCGCAACACTGATCTGTCATCAGTTACAACCAATCCAGCTGAAATAAAAGCTCTGCTCAGCGTGCTTGTTCCAGATCAGCTCTGATAGGCCCTGTTGATCAGGTTACAAATCACAGCTCTAATTGTGTCACAGTCACACCTATTACTCACATGACTCACAGCAGGGCACCGAGAGGTCACGCTGATATAAACAGGTAAAAATCCCTTACAGAGTCTCACAGGAAAGATGTGCCTGACCATAACCACAGACCTGTATCTTTTGTATCACAAAAAATGCCGGCGTTATGCCTAACCTCTGTTTAGTCTTTCAAAGAAAATCTCTTGACAAACCTTCCTTTGAAGTTTTACTGATTTGGTCATTTTTATTTTTTCAAGAGAATAATGAAGAGAAAAGACCAAAGTTTGGGCTGTTTGAAGGACACTACTTTTGTTCATTTGACATGTGAGTTTGCTTCATGAATCAGGATTATTCTAACTTGAATAATGTCAGTCTGCTTGTTATCACCTCTAGAACATTTTTCAGGTTTACTATCATAATATGCCTTGTGACTGTTATCCCACCCAGGCCTTTTTAGTGGATAGTTCTGTCATTATGCTGGAAATTTCATCATCAGACTGCACATTTTACAGCTGAAATTAAAAATGGCCAGAGATCTACCATTGTTACTTGCTCTGAAGAATCCGACATTTGCTAAAATCCGACAGGTATAGAATAAAAGTGTTGTGGGAATCAAAATTGGATCACATTACACCACGTTAAACAGAAAGAAGCATATCAGCCTTCAGCAGTGCCAGCTAAACCTCTTTTTCATTCAGATTCAGGTTTACCTGCTGTGTATTTACATGCATTAGGAAATTATCTCTATACGTGTTCTCAGCATGCTCTACTCAACAGAATGTACATCCATTACATTACAGTATATTGTATTTTCTATGAAAATAAAACATATGGCTTAAAAAGAATTACCTGACCAACAGTAACACGCTGCAGGGAGTTTCAGTGAAAAGTGGTGTCAGTCAGCAATTGCGAACACAATGTAAAAGTCATTTGAGGAAAAGTGCTAATTTAAAGGGCATGTAAACATCAGCAGATAGTTGTTCATACAGTTTGAAGAGGCTGCAGTTTTGCTGTTGCATCAAAGTCAAGGCAAATCTCTGTAGGCTTTAACTGAGGATGAATAATCTGGGTGTCAAACTGACAAACAGGCCACATGCCCCAGTTATGCAGAAACCAGCATTTTCCCTCTTCTAACACTAGCGAAAGCCTTGATAATTAGCAGATGAGTTGAAACTGGTGATTTTAATGTTCTGGAATGCTGGAGGCCCAGAGGAAGCCTTTCCCTAAACAGACTGATTTAGGTGCTGTTTCTATGGAAATTAAGGTTTGTCTTTGGTGTAATTTTGTGGAGTCATCGTTGTATAATAATAATAATAATAATAATAATAATAATAAAAATGATCACCCATTTTCAGACACTTTTCACCAAAATGTACTATGTGAAAGACCAAGAAGGCTTTTCTCCAAATAAACATGCTGACAAATATACAAAACTGTGTTTACTGTTGCATGGTAAAGTGTGATGTTAGCTTTAGAAAACTTTTACATTTAACTGCCAGTTTTCTCTTCCCTAAAATATTCTCCCAAAAAGTGATGCCATGAAAAAAAAGAACCTTTCAATAGATAATTGGGTAAAGGTTCTATATACTAAGATTTTCCTTAGAACCATATATCAAAGTCAATAAAGCATTTACCCTTTTTAAAGAGTGTAGAGTATGTAAGCAGATTGTCTAAGAAAGACTTACAGGTAGGACGGGTTGCACACTAAGACTTGCACAAGGCCAGCTGGTTCATTCAGCTTTGGAGCCTGAACTTCTGAATGAGATCACTGTAAACCTTTTAGAAAAATACAGCTTTCCATTTGACCCGAGTAAAGCACTGATTGGTATGATTTGTTGACACAGTCATTTCATGTTCCATTTAGCCATGGAAAACGGTGCTCTGCCACAGAGACCCTGTACATTATGGGAGACTCTTGAAGACGTCTGTGCACTCCACTGAGAATAAGGCTGCTTGGCTGTGCTCCACAGCTTTCGTGAGAAAAAACAGTTCTGTTTACTGAGCTCAGAGAAGCACAGATCAGCCAGTGCAAATATTCCTAACACCACCTCACCCTAACCCTAACCTTAACAGTAACATGACCACCTAATCAAAAAAGAAATCAATTAAAAAAACTAACAATTGTTTAAGGGTTGATGGTTTTCTGAACCACTTGTCTGTGAAACTTGAGGTTTAAGCTAGCAGCACTGCTTTCTATTACTGCAAAATATGTGCAGCCTATTCATTTGGCTGCATGGTGTGGCCACAAATTGCTGAGAAGTTGGACTGTACTGTAGAATCAGATGATGATTTAGGTTATGAACTTTCTCTTACCACAAATGAACAATTGGTGGATATACACTAACCTCACAATGGCAAAACTGAACAAAACGACCCAGACTGCTTAGCCCAAATCACATTGTTGCAGAATTTCCTCTTTATATGTTTGATAAATACAGTCCATGCCCTTTCTTTTCATGTGAAGAGCGTGCGATGTGAAGTGTGATTTCTAACCTCTATTACATTGGTTATCACGCAAATTTTGAACTTCCTGTTCTATTCTTTTCAAGACTGGAGAGTCTGCAACAGTGACATTCATTGCATCCTCAGCATCTTGCCTATGACAGCGTAACGTTCGGTTGATGTTGGTTAGAATAGAATATTTGGTTGACATGGTTATTACTGTTATTGTCCAACATTAAATCTATGTTCACCTTGATATTTCGTTTTATAAAGATGAGGATGTCTAGTGAACTATCAAATCTTAAAGTTGATGTGCTGGGAGCAAGAAAAATGTGTAAATGTAAGTTCTGTGGGACTTTTACAAGGACCATATTACGATGGTTAGATGACAGAGTCAGAGCATCTCCTGTGGCAGAATAAAGGGAACCTACCCAATATTAGGCAGGTGGTTTAACTGTTATGGCTGATTTCTGTAAAAGCCATGTGGTATTTCCATGAACAAAGATATCATAAACAAATAAGTTTAAAATGCTCAGCTATGTTCCCTACATAGTCCTCATCCATACAAATGCTTAATCAAATTAGCCACCCTGCTCTGAAAACCTCCCCATCACCTCATTAATGAGGATCAAATGAACATGTAATTCCAGTCCACTTGATATGTGTTCTGTTTACTCAAGTTTCCCTCTAATCACTGAAAGCACTTGAAAATGACATGCTTTCTTCATTATTGTTCTGTTTGTTCTTCATACAACCACTCATGTTTCTTGGCACTAATCATTTGACAATTGTTTGCCATTATAGCTGCACTCCCTCTGGGGGGTGGGGGTGGTGGGGCAACCAAGATCGCAATGTTCTCGTGATTGAAGTGTCATCGTTTCAACTTCTTTTGGCATGCTTGAAACATGTTTGAAGCCCTGGGGTCATCAATCATTTAGATAATCAGTGAAGACACAGGTATATCAGCTCAAACACACACACACACATTTCAGAATTGATATCTTCGTGAGTACATTCCATTTAATTCTGTAACACTGTATTTCAGTAATACTACACTGATGACTAAACCTAATCCTCACCTTAACCTCAGTAAATACAAGACAATCTCTTTGCTCATTTAGTTTTCCTAAAAATGTTGAATTTGTGGAGAAAACATTATGGTTTATTGTGAGAAACCAGCAAAATGTCCTCACTTTGACAGATTTTCCAATATTGTAGATACACACACACACACACACACACTTTTTTTTCTAATATGCTTTAATAGTTATACAATCTTATATCTGGTTCCCATACAAATTCCAATAAACTATGGTCAGTCAATAATCCATATCTAAATATGCATGAAACATTTGCAGAAAATCAGCAAATGTAAATATAAGGCTTCAGAATCTAATCAAGGCAAACTTTTTTCACAGGATACAGGATGAGGATTTCCTCATCAAAGTGGATTTTGTCAACAGGTTAAAAAAAATAAGAAAATTACAGTATAAATATACATTTGCTGCCATTAGAAACCTTTACATTTTTGAAAAGTATTGAACTTTATGGCAACACTTCACTGAAGGCCAGCATTTATAAGGCTTCATAAAACATACACCAATCTTTCATGACAACTAAACCTACAGAACCATTTACAAAGACCTATTCCAATAAACATCAGTGGTCACAAAGGCAGTTTTTTTGTCAGCTTTGATGGAATTTGACCTCAGAATGTGTTAAGATAATAGACACTTGCATGTGTGATGCAGTCTGACAAATTCTGGCCCTCAGTTAAGTGTTCCCAACTTTCTATGACAAATATAGTATATCATTTGGTACTCTTTCTGTACTGCCTGAACCTAACAAAGCTCTTTCACACCTATCAGCCTGAAAAGGCTTCAGACTGCTTACTGGTTCAGTTTAAAACCTCGCCCGGGCATGGACACATTATGTAGGGTCTTGTCCTAGATTTGCTGCACTAGTTTTAGTATATGTGAGTCAAGTCATTGTAGGGAAACTCAACAAAACAACCTGAAGCTCCATTTTTAGAAATACCCTGTAAAACTGTACTATAATATAAAATCACTTTTACAAACAGACAACATTTAAAGGCAGTAAGAGATTAGAATTACTCAAGCCAGTCATTAGGTATGCCCACCCTGAAATAAGCCTACAATTAAAAGATAGGTGTAGAAGTTGTATTACTGGCATATTCTTGTTAAATAGTTAAATATTGGCTCCAACATTTTACACAGTCACTATTTATGTAAAGTTAAAAATAGCTTTCACATTTAAAGGGAGGACGTGTGTGTAATATATATATATATTGTTTTTTCTATATCTGTGGCCGGTATATGTAAGGGTGCTAAGAGCTACATCAGTGAGCTAAGTATGTAGTGCTCTGAAACCATACTTAAAAGGCTGCATATTACAGCACAGCTCATGTGAAACCCCTCACATTGAATGATAGTTGGAAAGTCAGAGCTTTCCTGTAGCTACTTTCTTTATACTTGGCGTTAACAGTGTGTGTGTGTTCCACATGACAACTGCATGGGTATGAAGGGCATTACAGACAATATGAAGGAATTTTAACATTTAAAATGCTAAAAATATTTTAGTAATTAGAAGAAAAATATCATAAAAATAAATACAGAACAGGTGAACCTTGCCAGTTTATCTTTGAGCTGCATGAGTTGATTCAATGTAACACCACCTATTAAGTACAGTTTGAATTATTTCTTTTTATGAGTGATGTGCCTTGAATATTTCAGAACTGCTACATAGTGAAAGTGGAATAGGTCAAAACTCTCATTTATACTTAATGCCACTGTTTTGCGCATATTTATAATAATCTTTCCATTAAAATGCACTTAGATACTAATCATTTCACATATCCTCAAATGAAAGTTATAAAAGCTCCATAGTATCAGATAAATGCCATACACATCAGCACAAAATATATTACAATCAGTTCAACATTTCTCTTTAAACAATATTTAGGGGGAAAAGACAGAAAAGAAAGCTACAGATTCCACTCCGTGTCTACTGCTGGGCAGACGAAAGTACCAAGTTCACAGATGAACACCAAATACAAACATTGACCATGTTTATATGAGAAAACAACTACTGATTGCTGCCAACGCTGCACAGACAGGGGGAGTGAATTGCAAACAAAGTTGGTTGGCACAAATTAAAGTGGGCAGTAGTTCAGAAGATGCAAGGAAATGACGCCACCTCTTTGGGGTCTAAAGTAATATTGCTTTCTCTCATATTTGGTCTACAGAGTCTCTCTTCACTGGGTCCATTGGATGATCTCTAAATAAAGTGCTTCACAGGATGTGGAGGAAAGCTATGCAATAAATGGCATAGTTGTCATGATGAATGATTGGGGATTGTGAAGGAGAGAAACATGAGAAAGCAAAGATCCTGTCTACTGTCCAAATTAGGTTGACTAAAAACACACATTCATGGTCTCAACTTACCATGCATGTTGTGCTGATGCAGTTCATTTCCATTTTTTTTTTGCCCCAAAATCCTGAGTAAAACCATAACCTTTCTGAAAATATCTGCATCATTTTCTTTGTTACACCAAAGACAATTTCAAATAACTATACGATACATTTTATGTACAGTAGCAGAGATTGGCAAAGATACACAAAGAAAACAACTGCCGAATATTTTCCATCAGCAAGATTTTCATCTTAAACAATTTACTCTCAGCAGTGTTTGACTGAAAGCACAATGCATCACAAAGAGAGCAAAAGTCATACAGTTTTAACTAAACACCTTACAAACAAGTAACAACTCAGATAAAAATATAATACTCTTTGTATAAGTCTCACAGGGAGACATGCTTATACACCTGGATGTTGAAGCAATTGTCTTTGAGTTGTGGATGCTGTTCTGTATAGTAAGCGGCAGAAATAAGTGTAGAAAGAAAGGCAACCATTCAGAAAAAGGCTACTGTATGTAAGAACAGAAGTCTGGAGTTCTATGTGGCCTGGTCCAGAGCTTTGAGCAGGTCACTGCCCTGCAGCAGGCGAAGGTTGCCCTGCAGTGGCACATTAACATCACAGTCATACTGCGTCAACTCCGTCAGGCAGAATGAGTCGAAGGACGGAGCCAGAAGTCGACTTGTCATCCCTGAGAGAAAAAATTTATTAAGTACCGATGAAGACACCTTCATACTCTTGAGCAGGATGAAATTTTTTCAAATTTAAAAAGTCACACATACGTTCTGTCTGTACCTAAGCCCCTGATCTGAACACACTGTCTGTGTTCAATAATATAATAAATAATTTAAGAATATAATAAAACATTTTATGTGCTTTTGTGTAAATTACATACAATTTAATTAGATTATTTTTATACATTTTAATGATTTTAACTGAAATACTATAAACTAAAACATCAATGATAATTTTTACAGTATTTTGCATAAAAACAGACAACCCTGCCCAATCTTGCAACACTGCATAGTTGGCGGTCTATGCATGTTTGAGTGTCAGTTAAAATAGTTGGAAGAGAGCAGAAATACCAATGACAAAGTTTATAGCCATTATATTAATAATTTTTATTTACAGTAATAATTTATATTTATAGTAATTAATCATTTATAGCATCTAGTCATTATTTATATTTATAGTAATAAATTAACAGTAATTTAGAAAAAAGTTACAGTACTTATAGAATAATACGGCTTAATATTTGATGAGGGTATAATGCACCTGTGGCTTAATGGCATAAAAGATAACAATACCATGTCATTTTGAACAGACATTAATGACCTCTGTTCCTTATATTAATCAGGATATATGAGCATAAGGGACTGACCTGTGGGTTTGGAAGAAGGCAGCATGCTGTACTGATTGTATTCAGGAGGGCAGAAATGCTCAGGGAAAGATGATTTCAGCTCTTGAGAGTTTTGCTGGTCTGGAGTAGTCTGACTAAGACTGAGCTGAGAAGCCACTCCTGCTTGTCTGGATGGAAACGTATCTGAGAGAAAAGGCATAAGTGAGATTATGGTTTGAAAAGACAATCCAAAAAGTTATGAACAAATATTTAAGCAAAGTTTGGTGTTCTTAACATACCTTCCAGAACTCTCGGGTTAGCAGGCTTTCTGCCAGAAAAGGCACAATTGTCATTGGTCACTGTCTTCATTCGCTTCCACATGTCTTCTATGGACTCACTGTGAGAAATCCCCTTCTAAACATTCAGAAATTCACAAATTATTTCCACATGCAAATGAAGTAAAAGTTGTCTATTTGTCAATATAAACACACTCAATCACACACAAAGTGCATATTGCAATGGCTGTTTGGTAGATTTTCTTGAACCTTACCTGAGAGACATTTGAGAAGGAGCATGAGGAACTGAACTGTGTCTGCCTCTTGCGTTTGATGTTGGACACCGGAATCTGACCAAAACTCATGTCACTGCATGGTTGAGGATAGTTCTCAAAAATTCTGTAAATATAAACAAATGACCATTTATGTCAGCAAACTGATAATATGCATTTAAATAGGATACTACAGTGAGCATGTTGTATGAGCAAAATGCCTGTTACCTTTGTGCACAAATCAGATTCTGTCCATTCATCTTAGTGGCTCCATACTGTAATGAGTCAGGGGGCCACTGCAGGTTCTGTCTGCCCCCTGTGGAGGACAGCGGAGTGCTGGCAGATGTCTGGTAAGGGGGCATAAGTTCTGTGTCTGAGTAGGAGCTGGGGCAGTTCTTGCTGTCAGAGGTGAAGGGTCCCAAGGGCTGGAAAACGCTAGTGATGGTGGTGAAATTATCCTGGGGCATTGCGTATAGACTTGGGACTGACTCAGATAAAGGATCCTCCTGACCAATAGGACTGAGCTGGAAGTCCTCACCGTCCATGGGGATGTAAGGAGCCAGTGTTTCCAGATCCAGACCACTTAGGTCAAACTGTTGGGAATAAAGACATTTTGAAATGGCCCTTTATGTAAGATATTATCCTTATTAAAAAAAAAAGTTGAATGTAATATATAAAAGTTTCAAACAATTCTATTTATTCCCCAGTATATGCAGACCATATATGCAACATTAGCTGCAAATAGCCCATTTTGAATGTATAGTTTGTGTCATGGAATTATATTAAAAATGAACATATGACTTATTCCCTTAAAATGCAAACTGTATTCTATTATTAATCTTAAGAGTTTAGTAACAATTGTGCATTAATTGAAAACTGCTATGAATTACATAATGTTTAGAAAATGTCAGATTTTGGTCCTTTCAAAAATATCTAAAAATGTCAAAACTATACAGAAATATATGTATTTCAGCATGTTTATTTAAGCCACATTTATTCACATTTGACTATAATTTATAACATTTAATGAAGACTTAGCTTCACCCACACTGGACATGATCATGTCATATTGTATATACTTGAAAAGGATTTTTCTTGTAGAATCTAAATTGAATATTCAAAACATGCTTTTTACAATACACTGGGTAGGGCAGTTAAGAGGCCTATACCTAAATCAGCTTTTTTTTCTAAATTCAGAACAAAAAGTCAGCTTCTACAATACTTGCATTAACAAAAATTATGTAGAAATTCATATAGAATTTTTTTTACCATATTCTAAAGAACAAACAACTGTATTCAATCTTGCTTATAGCGGATAATATAGACTACAAAATGACTAACTGCACTACAAAATGTTTTACAATAACAAATATACATAATATGCATAAACAGCAAGTTTTCAATAATGAAAAACATTTTAATTGTAATGTTAATTCTTACAGGCTAGATTTTAGTTTTTTTTAATATGAAAATGTTAACATATTTAAGATGTTTTTATATTTTTAAAGTATTTTTTAATCAAACCTTTCACACAAAATAATAATCAAAATATCCTTAATCTGGCAACAATGATCCTTTTCACCTGTACTGTCAGGCATGCTTATGCAAACGTGCAATCTGTAATGTGCAATGTGTAATGCAATGACCTGTGTTTCAGTGGAAGTGTTTAGCTCTGTGTCCTGGGCAAAAAGTCTTTCTGTCAGCTCTACTTTCAGTTCGTTCTCCCCAACACCATAGTAATCTCTTCCAGGACTCTCAGGCTGCAGAGCACAAGCACACAATGTAGTGCAACAATACACAATATAGAAAGGAGTCATGGAGCTGTGTATTTAACTCTACAAGATATCAAAATAAGCACCATTGCTGGTCTACAGGTGAAGAAAAAAGACAAGGGAACATACTGTGGAGCAGTTACTGCAGTTGCTCAGACTAGACATTGAGCTGGACAGAGATTTGGGCAGGCCGCTGTCACAGCTGGAGGGTGGAGATTCCATATTCCACTGCTTACTGACTGTAGCCGGAGTTGGGGACTTGTAGAAGACAGATGACTCTTCAAACTGTGACTTTCCTGTGAATGCACAATGCAGAGCATAGACATCAGGTAGAGCCGCTAAGGTCTTTCTTAAAGCCCAGATGTATTTATGAAGTGGGATGCTGTCAAAAGGTTTGTTGATACAGTTTTTTTGTGAACTGAACAACCATACACACAGTGACGCCCACTATCTTATGTATTGCACTTTATCTATTACACTCTCATTGTAATAGATAAACAAATATATTATGTATTTTCTAGGTGAAGTTCATATCCTCCATAGTAAACAATCTTATGCATGCACAATTTCTACTTATTTGCTGAGTTTAAAATATTGGGGGTAAATAAATACATATGTATTTATTTTTAATGTAGAATACATACAATAAATAAATATGCATTGAATATGTATGTACATACAGTGTATATAAAACATGCTCTTTGTGGAGGATAGGTACTTAGTTTCACATAGAAAATCAGCAAAAAGCAACTTGACTAGGGGTGCCCAAACTATTGTTTACAACTGTTAAATGATGTGTTGTTGATTTGAGTGTGAGTAAGAGAAGGGAAAATGCTGTGTTTGTTAAAAGTAATCCCAAATGTTCCCAAAGTTTGGTCTAAAACAGACAAAAGAGCAATGATTAGTTTATTTCCACTGCATGCCAGTGAAGAGAAACACATTGAGAAAAGAGGTGAATTAGCATACCACCAATCCAACACCAGCAGAAGACAACATACACAACCAGTACTCCATGTTTCGAGAGGACAATCAATCATACACACCAGAAAAACAATAGCAATGATTAAAAAAATTACCTGTTTATTAAAAACAAAGAAAAACAATTGTTTCAAGGTTGGTAAGTGTGACAGTAGTTACTGTACCAATGCTAAGTAAAATAAAGCCCACTTTGCTTCAAAGCAGAAAGATTAAACCTATTTCCTCTGGAGGTATCACATAAAGTGTACCCTGCTGCAAGGCCAAGCTACTGAGCCACTGTACAAGGGATGCCTCTGCAAAGCCTATGACCAGGACACTGCATGCACGTGTGCTGTGATACCGAGGTAGAGAACTAGGAACAGAGTATTAATAGAAGTTCATGCATGCAGGAGAGGAGTGGACATGCCGTCGAAGGATGGGGTGGAGTACAGATTGAAGTTGTTGTGGGGATAGAAGTAGCGACGGGTGACATTCTGACCAAAGTCCAGGGCAATGATGGCATCTCCAGGTGTGGGTGCAAGCTGGGCCAGTTCCTCAGGCTCCTCCTTGAACTTAGTGAAGAGCAGGTTCGCTGGATCCAAGACTGTCCCAGCCTGACAGAAGAGTTCACTTGTGTGCAGCATGTCATGGGACTTGAAGAGTGCCTCTGTCTGGTCCATAGAGAAGATAATGGACTTCTCTTCGATTTCACTGAAACACAGCAATGACAGGGTCTTAATCAAGATGGGGTTGGTCCAGGAAATCATGGCTCTTATGATGTGTTATTAGAACCAGGTCTTTGTGATGCTGTTCTACAAGGACAAACAGCAGTAAGATGTGCAAACACTGAGATTAACAGAAAGGTGTTCAGCCTATGTTGTAAATATTTTAACAAGGATGAGCAATATGGCAAAAAAAATCATGATATTTCACAATACACAACATATATTCTAATATTATTTTATTCTGAGGCAACAATTTGGAACAGACAAAATTCACCATCAAATCAGTCGCAGCCTATCATCCAGAGAAAAGCACAAATTTGTTTTTTTCTACCTAACCACAGCTGCTGTTCTTTATATTGTGTGAAACTTTCATGATAAACAGACCAATAGAAATGCTTTAAAATCACTTGTTCTAAAATGTTAACTTGCATGAGAAGTAATGAACATTTGTGTCTTCTCCTGTAAAGTTATTTTTCACTTATTAAAAAATAAAAGAAAAATCAAGTAATTGTTAAAAAATAATTACACAAACTAATATGTGCTAATTTTATAATACATATTCTATTTTTTTGTAATATTTTTTACTTCTAAATTCCTTTTTAACTTTATTCTTTATATATATATATATATATATATATAAAAAAAATGGTCATTATAGTCATCTCAGGAACGATCAGGGTACATTTCACTACATGTACAACTATGTATGTGACAAATAAACCTCTTGAATCTAATGTGCCAACATCCAGTTAGCTACCTTTTACTATGTGGTTACAGTCTATTACTTTACACTGTGCACACTGTTGTTTACAGGCTTGCTTTGATTGGTCAAAATCTCTCTCATAAAACTGATACTGACTGATATACAGTCATATGCAAAGGTTTGGACACCCCTAATATACAATACTTAATAGTTTTTTTGATATATCGCCTACAGGGGACAAACTTAAACTGAGCAAATAAACAATAGTTGTGCATAATTTTTTTATCACAAAAAGTAAAATAGGCCATCTCTTACACAGGTCAGATTGTATCTTCAATATGTTAACCGTGTGTATTTATCAGTAAGAAAATGAACAAAAATTTCAGCAGGGGCACCCAGACCTTTGCATATATCTGTATGTGGGCACATGAATGTAAAAGTGACTATTTGTCATTGTGAACACATTCAAGCTCCACAATGAAATGTGACCTCTGCATTAAACCTATCACACATTCAGCAGTGGGCACCTATGAACAGCATCCGGGGAGCAGTGTAGTGGGAAGGGACCTTGCTCAAGGGTAACTCAGTGGCACCTTAGTCAGGACTTGAAATTGCGACCTTCAGTTTACAAAGGCAAAGTCCAAAACACTAGGCTACCGCTGCCCGTCACATATATACATACTTTTTACCATTTACATACCTTTATAATTCACTGTTTAACAATTCTTTGCCTTGGACGGGCATTGCAGGCTTACCTCAGGACAAAGTTGATGCACATAATGCACTGTGGATGAGAGTTGCGGCTGTTGTAAATGACTGTGCCCTGGGTCTCCATCCACACGTAACCCCCGTATTTGGCCAACATCCGATACTGCCTGCTCTCTGTCTGGCCCTTAGCACACACTGCAAACAGAACATTACTAATATTAATGTGGTCAATTAAACTGCATGTGCATGTTAGATTTACCCACACTTTGTACTTTTGTATGCATTTTATACAAAATATGAGGCATGTTTTCGGTTCACAAATGATCAGAGAGAACTTAGTGTGCTGATGCATATGGTAAACAGATTAGTCACTTATGATCTCCTCACCACAAAAACGTGCAGTTGATTTATTCATTGTGAAACCTTCCCTTACATCTGCCCTAACAGTTAGGCACAAAGCTTAATAACAGAATTTGGCAAAGCAGTTTATTTTACCCTGTGTGGTTTTTCAGTCAAACTGTAGCTTTTGTAGTTTAGATTTAACTTTTTTAATAGTTGTACTTTAGAATAATTTAGGTACATAATGCAACATGAATCACAATGGGTAATACAGCAAGATGTGTTTTAGTCACTGCCCTGCTTCAAAATAAAGCTCCATCTAATACTTTTAGATATTTGATTGAAGTTGCAGAGTTAAGTAATCATCCTACAGCTACTCTTGAGTAGGCCAATCTCAATGGCCGTCATATATTCCCAAGCCCTGACCCTACTGCCATCATGCTTGACACGTAGCAACCTAGCCTTTCTGTTCTCCTACCAGTGATTATTACTGTCCAGTAAATTATTGCTTCTTAACTACATTTTGGGTCTGCTTTGGTTTTAATAGTTTTATTTAAATATAAATTTCTAATCTTCAGTGTCATGATGAGTGTCCCACTTCCCTTCTTTGGTTATATTATGGCAAATATTGTATTACTGTAGAATCCAAGAACATATCCTCTCTCACTTGAAGTGCAGGTCTGAAATAAAAGTGCTGTTGGAGTTTCTGAAATGAAATGTCTTATGTATGCCCCATATGTAGGCAGAGAAGTAAGATTTACGGGTATAGGTGTGGGTCAGTGTAATTCCAGAAAGTGCGTGCAGACAGGCCACCAGTAATTTGATGCCACATAAGCTACTAAGACAGCACTTTGTGATTTATTTTAAAAACATAGCGGTGTACAAAAAAAAGCCCTAAAGGTTTCTGGAACATAGCGTGAGGACAGGTCAAAGTTGAGCAGAAGTGCAGATCAAATCTCACATAGCAAGAGTGTACACCCAGTAAACAGTTCTTCTCTTGACTGGAATGCTTTCTATTAAAAAAGAGACATGCAGCCACATGATGGCTTAAATGCACAAAGCCAAGTTTATTTTATCTGTGACTAGTCTCCCAAGCAAAGTCACTCAAATATGAATTGCTATTGGTCTAGAGTGTAACATTTGCACTGTGACATCTGCTAAGCAAATAAATAATACGATGCAATAACCACTGGGTTTATAAATAACTCAACAATTCTAGGACCCAGGCTGGACATCTGCTTCCCTAAGGCAGTGAGCCCATGGGAAGTGCCTAATGTCCAGGGAAGTTTGCCTGGAGCTTACCCATTTCAGAAGATAAGATGGATCTCGGCCAAGCTATTGGTCATTCTGGGGAATGGTCAAGGTTGATGTAGAGACATGAATCAGTCCATCAATTATCCAAAGTTAAGATCTTGGTGCTTTCTCAGAAAAGGAACTGATGTCCAGTGTGTTTTAGAACATGTGTGGGGGAGTGTGTGAGAAAGCGGGGATTTGAGAGGCAGATGCCTACCAGATGTGATTTTAAAACATTTAAAGATACAATTCTGGTTTTCCTTTGTTCTTTTTGGGTGTTTAGTGACTTACTGATTAGTCAACATAATATAGTTTATACTCACAAATCTGATGAGTCTTGATCATATTGTCGGAGTCCAGTGCATGGTAGAACTCATATGCTGAGCGACCCACCAAGTCCTCTACTCTGTAGCCCATAAGTGCTCTCACCCTGCAAAACACATGTCACACATTAATCACAATGTCAAGAATTATATACTGCCACTGTCAAAACCCTGCATCTCTAAAGTAGCAACTTCAATGAACTTCAATTTCTTTCTATGTCAATGTAGCAGGATATTCCAGATAATTTTGGGCAATTTCTACTAAGTGCATTCATCATGATGGTTTACTCAATGTAAAGACTGGTTAACCTTTTATTGCTGCTGCAACAACAACAACAACAAAATCTGAAATTGATAAGACAGGAACAATAGGTTCTTGCATTCAATCCCAGAAAAAGTTGTGGTGTCATTGTAGCATTAGCTGCAGTACACCACAAATTGTCATTGTAGCATGACTACAATTATATCATAAAGATTTGGCCATGCCTCCATAAATCAAGACTTACCACCACATCCGCAAGCATACTACTGAAAGACAGACCTAACCAGCAGACCACCAAATAAAACAAAAGAGCCCTACTGGAAGCCAATGTGGTTGTCTTTCCACTTTAGCATGAGCCAATGATAAATGAGGCCTTTGTTGTCTGAGTTGTCTGAATAAATCTTTCTGTCTCATTCTCTGTCTAGAGTTCAAATCTTTGATATGTTTCCAGCTTGTTCAATAACAGACTTATATCAGTGCAATGTTTTTGATGGGCTGTGCCTCTTTTTGTGTAACGATTTCAGTACAGAGAGTTGTTAGCCATTAAACACAGTCGACTTTACCTCAGCACATCAGCAAGATTAAAGGCAGCTTTGAAATGAGTACCTCCATTATTAATCAAGACTGCATTTATCTCGGTGATCAATATCCTCATCAAGCTCTTGCTTCATTTGTGATTGCTATTGACCTCGCAGCATGGGTCATTATGTTCCAAAATTTCCTCTCTGCTGCTGATTTAACTATCAATAACAGCTACAGAACTTCCGCAAGCCCTGCACTAAAGATCCCAAGCATAATCTTCTCTGCAACCCATTGGCAGCAAGTAGTCCATCATGAGACATGAGAAGCATTTGTGTATACACACCCTATGAAAATTCAGTGTAATTTACAGTAAAATACTGGAAGCTGTGGAACTTCGAATCACTATATTCTATTTTGCCAAACACAAATTTCATAGATGAAAGCTGTTGTTTGTTTACAGTAAACCACTATTTAAGAAAGATATATTATAAACCTGTTTACAGTAATTTAATGCAGTATAACAGTACAACAGTATATTGTATATTTCAATGCAAAAAACATGACACACCACATAAGCCATTGCAGGGTATATGTGCTGTTTATTCTAACTAGGGTCATATCCCAGCGCTCATAGGCAGAGAAACACCTTCAACAGGCCTCTAGTCACAATTCACAGGGAAGACATGCAGATAAACCTTTCTAGTTATGTTTTAGTTTTCCACTGCCACCATGCACCTACATATTAAGAGAGCAAAAACTAAAGTTTTCGATTGTTTCATGATCATTCAATGTGTGTACTCTGGTGGTATACAATTTTGGATTTTATGGTTATTTAGTGTTGCTACTGGACCAGTCTTTCTATAAACATTTTTACAGTCAGCAGATTTAAAATTTACAGTTTGAGAGATACAAGGTAAACACAACAATTCATAAGATAAAACGGTATGTACAGACTATTCTACAGATTTTATTCCATTTATTCCAGTTTATTTTGTGTATTTCACATTTTCTAGATGTTTAATCTTTACTGCTATTTATGTTGAAAAATAGCAATACAAACTTTTGTCTGTACATAAAAAATATTTGAATTTTGATTCTGATAATAAATCTAGAGTTTGGAATACATCACCAATAGACAGCAACATATTTTATTTTTATGATGTGAGAAGTTATGGGCTTGACTCTTATGTTCACACGCCAGCACATAACAACCACAGCAGAATGACGGAAAACATTGCTGACTAAATCTGAATCCTCTCACATCGCTGCACATATCAGCCCAGAGCCTTGACCTGGATAGACAACATGGACGCCATTGCCAGAGCCAAGCCCTGCCCCTCTTGGTCAGCCCTGCATGGGGGTTATGTAAGAGAGCAGCTGCTGCTCCCAGAAGGCTGCCAGAGGTCGAGCTACTCTAAACGACAGCCCTCATAATCACTTTCCCTTATTACAGAGTATGATAACGACACAGGCAGCGCCATAACTACCGTGTCTCTCAGGGGATTATAGATAAGAACTCCAGCCTTACCCTTTAGCACACACACATGACAAAAGCACATGAGCTGTTCATTAAGGACAAAGATATTCATAAACATATAAATATACATTGGTGCTTAAAAGTATATGAATCTTTTAAAATTCTTTATTTTATTATGATCTAAAACTCTATTATGTGAGGTGTGCAGCACTAATTGCTGCTAAACATTTCCAGTATGTGTTGATCAGTCATGTTTTTGCACTTGGAGGAAAATTAGCCTACTCCTCCATACTGCTTCCACTCTTGGACATTGGTGGGTTTCCTCACATGAACTGCTCGCCTTCCACAATATTTCTGCTGGGTTAAGGTCAGGACCTTGACCTGACAATTCCAAACCATTAACTTTGCCCTTCTTTAACCATTCAATGGCAGAATGACTTCTGTTTTGCTGCATGACCCAATTTCTCTTGAGAGTCACTTTATGGACAGATGTCCTGAGATTTTTCTTCACATTTCTATTATGGCAGACTTTTATGGTCTAGGCACAGCCAAACAGGCTAAAACCTTGATACTATCATAACTTTGTTTTGACAAATGCAAATGCAATTCTTTTCTTTCTCCAAAGATTGTGCTTCTTATTTAAACCAGAAGGTTTTTTCTATTCTCAAAATAGTTTCCCAATAGCTTTCTGGTTTGTCCACATGATCTTTAGCAACCTGTAGATAGGTATAAATAGTAGGATCTTTCTTAGGCCTATAAACGTCTTGGTCTTGGACTATTTTTTGTTGGTCAAGCACTCCTGGAGAGATTTCAGTGGTCTTACATTTCTTCCATTAGTGCACACTCTTTCTGACTGTGGATGTTTTTATAACCTTTTCCACTCTGATGAGCATCAGCAACTCTTTTTCAGAAGTCCTTTGAAATATCTATTTTGGGGGCTTGATACACTTCCACGAACAATTGTTTTGAAGATCAAACTTTTTTTGTTTTTTAAATACAAAAGAATGCATGCTCATGACTAATTGTCATCCCACTGATTGAAAAACACTCTAATTTTACCTTGAAATTTACCAGAGGTTCACATACTTTTGCCCATTACAGATGGGCAATATTAGATCAAATTTTTTAATAAATAAATGACCCAGTATATTCATTTTTATAATTATTGGGTTCTCTTTTAGCATCACAAGCCAGCTCCATGAGATGCCTCACATTACATATTTATAATACATAAGCATACAAAAACTCAAACATATACATTTACACATATACAGTAAAAATACATGCCTCTCGTCGCAGTAGGTGAACTTCATGTCCATGTTGTGTCGACTCATGAAAGCTTTGCTGTCAAGGGGTGTGTCTACACTGGACGGGTGAGGGATGGGCTCACACAACATAACCACACATGTGAGGGGGGGCTCAGTAAGTCCACACAAAACATGAGGAGGGCAGCTAGTGTAGACTTTCAGATGTCCTGTACAGTGCAGCACCTAAGGAAATGAGTAGACACACATCAATTACGACAGTCTTTTCAGTACGAACAACTTACCCTCCTGTTCACATTAACATAATAAAAGACCCTGTGGTTAAAAGACAAAATGATGAAAATACATATTAAAATAAGATTCATCATCTCACTTTGACGGATGACTAAGACATGCTACTGTCAAAATATTTGTATTTGTATGTTTGTTTCATTGAATTTGAGTGTCCTCACCTTCCAATTGGCTGATTTAAGGTTGACAGTACGTCCTCTGCTTGTGACAGTGCACTTCATCCTCATAAAGAAATCACGTTCAGTGTTCACCTCCTTACACCTTCTGCCATACACAGGCCCTAACAGTCACAGGAATTTAGTATCACGTTTCTTTTTAAAGTATTATTTGATATTTTTCATTATTTTCGAAGCAAATACTCATTATAACAGGTCCTTGAAAACGTTATAACTGACTACTATGGTAAACAGGGTCTACTGTAAGAGACCTAATGAGATCTTTGGTCTTTGTATTTTTTTTTGACTTGGTTGTGGAGACAGGGTCCAAAGTGCAGCTAGGATGCATAGGCCTGATGAAACCCCTGCTACAGTATAACAAACCTGCTGTGCTATCTCAGAGATTACATCCTAGCAGCCAATCAAAAGGCAGGAAAATTAGTCACCCAAGAGCACCAGGACTGACCAGGTCAGATGGCAAAATGAGAAAGAGTGGATGATAAAAAAAATAACGGGACAGCATAAAGAAGGGCAGAAGTGGGGAAGAGAGAGTAGATTAGAAGAGAGATAATGCTGGGTGCACTCAACCCATGCTGACAAAAAGTGATACACTGAATTTATTAGAAGCAAACGTGCACATTTTCACATAAAATATATTACACCAACACAATAATTACCAAATGGACACGAAGTGAAAGATAAAAATAAATGAATATAATATTAATATAATTTCAGAGGATCACTTTTTCAGTGCACTGTCCTAACTTCAGTTCACTGTAACATTGAAACACTGACCCTGTGTAAGTGTTGCAGTGTCCTTACACAGAGACTACACTGCAGAAAGTGACTAGTGGGCTTTATTCGAATATGTATATTATTTTCTCATGAATAAAATATAAAGAGTTTCAATTTTGGATGTAAAAAAACGTAACACACAAAAGACACCTTTATTTCTCTAGTGAAGACTCTTTATATCTTTATACTCTTTATTATATGTGTAAAGTCCACTCCCAACAAAGATAGATAGATAGATAGATAGATAGATAGATAGATAGATAGATAGATAGATAGATAGATAGATAGATAGA
>JBBPDA010000105.1:42661434-42683989 GCA_037974385.1 Arnoldichthys spilopterus | reverse complement strand
GTGAGGGGGTGAGGGAGAGAGAGAGTGAGCGAGAGAGAGAGAGAGAGAGAGAGAGAGTGTGTGTGTGAGTGAGTGAGTGAGTGAGTGAGAAGGGGAGAGAGAGAGAGAGAGAGAGATAGTGTGTGTGTGTGAGTGAGTGAGTGAGTGAGAAGGGGAGAGAGAGAGAGAGAGATAGTGTATAGAGTGTTTATTTTTTCCCTGTTCAAGGTGGTTTTGACTGCCTGCTCACTCAACTCTGGGTGTAAGTAGACGAAACAGATTAAAAGGACTTGATTTATGCATGTCCTTGTTTTAGTAGAATATCAGAGGGAAAACGTCTTGATAGTGAAAAATGTGAAGATCCTACAATGTCCAAGAAAACTGTTGTGACAATGTAAAGTGCTTTAAACAAAACCTACCAGTTAAAAAGTACTTTCAGAATCAACAGCGCTTTCAGAATTAACACATTCATAACATGGCAAAGTGATAAATTATTAATGCCACTACTTATTTATGCTGTTAACACATTTACACTTCAAATCATCTGCAGTATTTCAGGATAAAGTCAATCCGCTTGAGTGCTGTTGCTATGACTCAGTGACTGCAGCCCATCCTGCAAACACAGCTTTTAAATGGCAAGTTCCAGTTACTGTCAGGCCATGAATTGGTTTATCACCTAAGTGTGTTGAGCCTGAAGTGTCATCTACAAGCAAAACAAATTGCTGATAGTCGCCTTCAGCTGAATATACTTGGTGGTGCTCACAGTAAAACTAAGGAAAAATTAACAGGCAGCAAACTAACAAAAGCAGCAGTAAAGTAGAAAGTATGTGAGATACACTATTGGAGTAGTTGGAACATGCAGCTGATCTCACCTGACCTCAACCTTTAGGTTCAATGATCAATAAACACATTCTGATCTGATTAAGCTTTGTGTGTGTGTATATATATATATGTGTGTGTGTGAGAGAGTCTATTGTCTATAGATACATATACAGATAGTTTGCATATAGTATTGCATGTATAACCCTTCTTATGGTCCCAATATTGTATAAAAACAAGTGTGCACAAATATTTGGCAATCTTTTCTTACTCTGGCTAATATGATTAATCAACTGAAGTTTCTCACACAATCTTGTGGGCTTTGCATAATAAAAGTAAGTACCCACACGCACACACACATGCAGTAATTCTGCCGCAAAGTCACTAAACTCACTAAAGAGCTACATTCCAGTTGAATATAGAACGGTTCTCATGAATAACAGACCATGAGAACCAAAACAAACCTCTCATCTAAAATCAGCAGAAAGGGACACACAATACTACTGAACAATCTGAAGAACTGGAGACAATAATTAAAGCTGGGCCTCATGCTGGGAGGAGGTGAGCTGTTTCCCCTCGATAAGAGCGAGGCTACTTCCCCCAGCGGCCAGAGCAGTCTGGCCTACACGGAGTCATTCTCTCAAGTGAGTGTTTGAAAACTTTGTCCACTAAAAATATCCCTCCTTCATGTCTAAGTAACCTGCCTCTATGCCTGGTCCTGGCATTCTTGGCATTTTTTTATAATAGTCTGTCTCTCCCTCTCTCAGAGTGAAAACAGCTCTTTCTTTGTCGTTTCTCCACCATTTTCTTTGGTCCCAGTCTTTATAAAATTAACAGTCATATTTCTTGTCATTTTCATGCCAGTTAGTTGAGAACATATGTTTGTACTTTTCATGTGTCTTAAATTAGTTGAATGAAGAGATGTAAAGCAGAGTTGTGAAAGAGAGAAAGAGAGAGAAGGAAGGAAAGAGAGAGAGAGAAGGAAAGTGAGAGAGAAAGAGCAAGTGAGAAGAAAAGAGAGAGAGAGAGAGAGAGAGAGAGAGAAGGAAAGAGAGAGAGAAGGAAAGAGAGAGAGAGAGAGAAGAAAAGAGAGAGAGAAGAAAAGAGAGAGAGAAGGAAAGAGAGAGAGAGAGAGAGAGAGAGAGAGAGAGAGAAGAAAAGAGAGAGAGAAGGAAAGAGAGAGAGAGAGAGAGAGAGAGAGAGAAGGAAAGAGAGAGAGAGAGAGAGAAGGAAATAGAGACAGAGAAAAGAAGAGAGAGAGAGAGAGAGAGAGAGAGAGACAGACAGATATAAATATGTAAATATGATACATTAAACATGGTATTCTGCATTTCATTTTAGCTATTAAGCTGAAGGCTTATGAATGTGTGTGCGTGTCTCTTGTTAAATCATTTTATCATATTGGCCTTTCCAGTAGTGGATGTAATATGCAAACACATTCTCCAACAAGTCATACATTTTTATTGAGCTCCATGACCTACTACCTCAGATGTTCCAGATACAGTCATTCATAAATGTTGGGCACCCTGGCATGTTTTGCTGATTGTATAAATTAAAGTAAGGTCGCATCCTCTATGGAGAATTTTTCCCCAATATGTTAAACTCTGAAGCTGCACTAAAATTTGCAGAAAAATGCCATAATCAAGTTAGAGAGTGGCTATTATGCAGGACAGTCTTTTCATGGAAATTAATGACTCCCCAGTATGTTATATGTAATATGTAATATTGTATGTATGTAATATACTGCAGACATTTTTAATATTTGTAATTAGCAGCATTATAAGTTTACTATAGAATTTTATTAATAATGTGCAGCAGTGTGTGTGTTTATATGTGTGTGTTTATATGTGTGTGTGTGTATATATATATATATGTGTGTGTGTGTGTGTGGTGTGTGTGTGTGTGTATGCCCCTAACCTGATGCCAGCAGTTTCCGTGCCCGGAGGAAACTGATAGTCAATCTCATGATGGAAGCTTTGTCCAGGTGGGAGCGCACACTGTGTGGCAGGGGCAGCTGGTGGGCCAGTTCATAGAACACCTCTGTCTCTTTGCTGCGCCGGCAGCGGGCCGCGTCCCGTGACTTTTCCTTCCGCCTCTCCGACGGGTGCCTAAAAATGTAGGTGAAAGGTCACTGAGACATTTGGCCAGCTGAGAACATCGATGTGTGTAGCAACCAAAAAAAAACTTCCCCAAACAACAGCAGCACTATCTTTAAAACAGGGTGGTTATTCAAATGGCCTGCCGTCGTAGCGTAGAGCCAGAAAGTCTGATGAGCTTTTCCGCCTCATACCTGAGGAGGCTGAAACAATTTCCTGTTTATCCTGAGCGAACGAGCGTGCGGGCGGGCACATTGCCCTCTGAAGAAAACAAAGTCATCATCATAAGTGGAGCCAGACAACAATATGAAAGTGGACGGTAACTGCGTGGGCGAGACAGGGCTTAGTGTGGCCAAATATGGTTCATTTGGCACACGGTCATAGTCATAACCATGAACCTTCTGACCTTTTTTCATTGTTCTGATATTCTTATAGTGATAGATCCATATTAAAAGGGCAGTTTTCCCCAATTGCCTCAGTCCTGAAGGGCTGAAAGTTTCTGGAACTTTGATGCTAATGTAGCTATAAAACAATGGAAGCTTATGGTTATTGAGCATGTATGATATACTGTTTTAATAGGGATGCATGGTGATACTGGAAACACCAGTATCGGCAGATAACTGCTTAAAAAAGATCAGTATCAAACAGTCCTGCACTCTGGAGCAGCAGAACTTTAAGACACTACTGAGTTATGAGGCAAAAAATTTTGGATTATACTCATTTTACTGTGTTCTGTAACCCCCTACAAATTAATGTACAATTTTTCTTTAATGTCAGATAGTTTTATTAAGGTATTAATGTAGTTTTAAATTTCTACATTTAATATTTTTACTCTGCATCAGTATCAGATGGTGCATTAATCTTTTAAACCATGTATGAGCATATGGACAGACTGAGTTCAGGTGAGGTTGATGGCTGCTAATACTGAAACTAAAAAATACTTTGTACCTTGAACAGTGAAATCATAGGAAGGCAGTAAAGATAGATGCAGACCTGACAAGGAATGTACATTGCCAGGCAAAAAGCTCTATGGTCTGTGGTTTGACAGCTTTGGTTTAGAAAGTGTGAAGGCGTGTGGCAGAGAGAAGTGAACTCCACATGCCCTGGAGTGTGGTATACCATTGTGGCTTGTGCCACATGCGTTTACACACCCATAGACACACACACTGACTTGCTTGCAACCTGCTCCTCCTGTTTATGCTTTTTCCTGTGTGTACAGCAGAAGAAAACAAATAACCTCCGCTACTTTAAGTAGCTTAACCTATCTGGCCTTAGGTTTTTTGATGTCCCGTTTACTTTTTACGTTTCTGTCTCAGTAAACAATGTAAAATCACTTCAGGGAAATACTTAAGTCCCTTAAAGAGCCCATGTCCCATTTTTTTTTACCTGAAGTCTACTTGTAAGCTACTTGTCTCTTCTACATAATCATTTCCAAAATCTCATTACTCCTTAGCTTTAAATAAACTGCATTTTTAATGTAATGGGAACGACCTCTGTTCTGATTAGCAGCTCATATTGTGCATTATTCAGAAAAGCAGTCCAGGCTGAAACTCCCCTTCAACATACATGAATATATATGTACATGCACTGGTTTCTGTGACATCACAAATACAGTTATTTTCCAAGTAGAGCTTAGTTTGCATATTTGCACTGTATGGACTGGAAACTGAACAATACACGTTGAGATTGTAACAATGTTTACAAACATCAAATGCTTATTTGAGTGAGAACAATTCCGGTTTCCATGATGGGCTCTTTAAGTATTTAACTTTGATGAAATATTTAGGATGTTTTATGCAAGTAGCAACTATTTTTTCATCATTGGTTTGAAGAATTACTCTATACAGTAATCACTACATAACGAACATAGCTATGAGAGTAAAGAAGGGAGGTCTAGCATTACTAACAAGGCCTTAGAGTTTAAAGGGTTAACACAAACATTACATGTAAGCCTGAGGGCAAGAACTGAAGGTGTGTGATGAATCTGGTTTTGGTGGGCCATGTCGGTGGAACTTTAGTGGCCGTTAGGCAATAAGTGTGAGCTTCCTCCGCCCTTCCCCAGGTCCAGAGTGTGTTTGTAAAACCGAATAGCAGAGAACAGGGCTGAAGGAATGTGCTAATCTTCCTACCATTTCAAAGCTGTATCTGGCAAAAACACAGCCCCCATCTTCTCCAATTTTCTTTTTTTTTTTCCAAGATAAAAATGCAATTATGGTTACTGTCCTGCACCCTCTTAAAGCTATAGCTTCCACAAAACAAGACTGTGCCAAATGAGAAGCAAAGAAGCAGTCTTCTGTTTACCTGACAGAAGTAATATACACACACACACACATACACACACATATATATGCAGTCTCCAAACTCCCCGATTTAGCCCGGTTCTATAACTTTTATCTACTTTTACTACTACAAAATGAAAAGTCAGCTTAGCTTAAAGTAACTCATTACACAGCTTTTCTTGAATTTATTCAATACAACATGAAGACACTAGAATTTCCACAGCTCAAAGTTCTAATCTTCTCCTAATTCACATTTATTTACTTCTGCCTCTCATGTAGGTAAAACTGCAGATTATTTTAAATAAACATTTACCCCAGTAGCTTGGATGCTTTCTGTCATACAATCCTACCAGATATGTTCTCCTGTTTGGCTCCCAGTTATGAACCGCTGTGGCATTGCTTAATTTCAGGCTCACAATCGAATGATATTAGGGTAAACGAATAGACGGCTGCATCACTCTGGAGCCCCTAAAATTACTGAAAAGTAACAATCTTATCATGCAAAAAATAAAAAAATCTAATCTAAATAAATAGTGAGTGTCACTATAATGAAAACCCTGGAAACTCTAATAAATGAAATGTAACTGAAGAATTTTCTCATTTAAGCTTTTTCTTCAAGGGACACTTAAGCGGTCGTTTGTGACAACCTGTTGCACTGGGGTGCAAATGTGAGGTGACACAGAGGTCAAATTTACTTAGTCATTCATCAACATGAAAAAGATTGAAAAGATTGAGAGGAACAGAAGAAGAGAATACATAAAAGAAATTAAACAAACGTGTGATGAACTTCATGAATCATGTAGTGGCTATGAAAGAGTATCAAAGCTGTTACCAGAGTAGATACGTTTAAACAGCCTAGAAACCTTGTTAGTATATGGCATCAGAGACTTTTCTTTGCCTATGCCAAAAAATAAATAAATAAATAAATAAATCAAATCTTAGTGGTTGAACTTTCCTAATGATATTAATTGTCATACATGTGGGGGTTTTTAAATTAATTAATTTTTTAAATAACATTTTCTTTCAAAATAAATATCTTATCATGTTTTGCGTCATGCTATGAGTATAGGAGCATTCACCAAAGGCTCAGTTCTTGCAAGCAAAGGTGGGTTGCAACTTTATGCAAAACTTTGAAAGAATTATCAAGCTTTTCAAATTAAATATTTGGCAGTATATATGTATAATATCCAAAAAAGTGTTAACAAAAAGATTCTCATGTAGCACATGTATCACAATTATTGTTATTAGGAAGATTCAACAAGACTACAAAGAACTGAGGTCCTTCCCCATCTACAGAACAGAATGTTGTGAAAAGATTCAGGGAATCCAGAGACATCTCAGTCGGTGTCAGACAAGACCAGAAACCACAGTTAAATGTCTGTGACCTTCAATGATTAAAAAAGGTAATTAAATGGAAATGTGATATAACCATATAATGGTGAGCATGCTGATGTTCCAAGGTTTTTGAGTCTGTTGCTGGCATCAAATTCTAAATTAGTTTATATTTATAAAATGCAAACACAGAAGTTAAATTAAATGTAGTTAAAAACACTGACAATCGTATCTTTGTTCTTTTACATTTAAATAAATGTAAATAAAAATCACTTGTTTTTACGGCATTTTACAAAATGTCCCAACTTATTTAACTTTATGCATATACACCTTTTCAGTTACTGCAGGCCAATTGCCCAAGGACACTGAAGTCTAATATTATAATCATATTCGTATAGACAGGAAGTGACAAAAGCAAAAGAGACTTCACTCAGCATCATCATAACATTTTTATATGAAGTGAATGACAAGGCGTATGCTGTTTTAAGGATTACACATTTTCTAATGTTTTCTACGGTCAAACAAAGGTAACATGGTAAGACTGCTCACAAAAACGAAAAAATGCGCACAGTCGAAAAAATATATATTGTTGACAGCAGGGCTGAAAGGCTTAACATACCTCAGACATAAATGACAGAGAATCTGACACACCCTCATTCTGAATGGCTGAAATACAGGGGGAGAGCACAGCACAGAGTGTGAAACACAGGTATCTGTTCTTGGAATGCGGTTATTTAGTATACGAAAGTATAGACAGAAAGAGGAAAAACTAGAAATGAGGTGATGAAAAGCTGAACAGTGCAAATAAAGCATTTGCACAGAGGTCACACACGCTAAATCAACATTCTTCCTGTCCTTCAGTTACTCATCTGGTGAAACGTCTTTAGCCCAAGCTGAGCTATTACTATCTAAGGTCTGCTGCAGTTGCAGTCATTTTCTTTCTAAAGCTCAAAAGGAAAAGGCTGATATAATGGTTACTCTTGCTATGAATTGACTTAAGAGATTAACTGTTCTTCAAAAACACACAGATATAGTCAGACAAGGAGGAATGTAAGTTCTGTGCTCAGCTCTGACTTCAGTGCTCACATGCCATTTACAGAGAATTTCCTAATGCAATAATGCACTGTAGTAATTAGCTAGTTTTGCCTGCTGGTTTCTGCAGTAGCCTTTCCATGGCCTCATTCCTCCTGGCTTGGTTCATCCGTACAGACCAGAGCAGTGCACCGTCCCCTGCCCTCAGTCAGGCTACTGCTTGCAGTTCCCACACACTCCAGCTGCTGACCTCCACCTCGAACCTGCACTGCAAGTTGCTCTAGTTGTGGCAAGTGGCTCTAGGCTAAACAGCTTCTGGACATGCATGCACTGGAGAAATCTGCACGCAGCTGTAACATTTTTGACAAGGAAAAACAGTGGGTCAAGGTGAGCAGTACAGCAGTGCTGTCAGCAATTTTGACACATCTGTGTTATTTGCACACGCTGTGGGCAAACAGCTTAACGTTCCCTGCCCCTTTCACTAAAATGACCAATAACAGAGAGAGAAATGTTTTTTGCAATAAAAGAGTTTCATGTGGTATATAAAGAGAACAGGTGGAAATGGTCACAGAGGCCATGATATAATGTTTTCTACGACTTGAAAGCAGACAGCCCGTTTGGTACAGGAGTTTCTGTTGCCATCTAAACTACTTCCTTTCTGATCGACTTTCTGACTCCCCAATTTCCACTGTGACGCAAATGAAAAACCAGATCTTGCAACGTTTTGCGGACTCCAGAAAAGTAGACATGTATTCCAACAAAAGTATTTTAAGTGTTTAAAAAAATTAAATATTAGAAAACCAAATACTGATACTTGGTGCTGCAGTGCTGATCTAATACTGTGCCCAAAAATATTGTGATACACCGCTCCATTGACTTTTTGTTACTCCCACCTCTACTAAACACTGTTAAAAGTTTCAAACCATTACATTCCCCGAACAGGCCACATGCTCCATGTATGGAAACAAAGCTGCAAACAGCCAGTATTGAAGATATTAACTGTCAAGGTCATTAAAACCTGTGCATTTAAATATATCCAGGTTTTCAGCCTACAATTGTTTAAACCGAAGTTATAAGGAGTGTTTCAGCCCAGACTGCTGTTTGAACGAGGCGCAATGTAAGGAATTATGGCTGTTTTTGTGAATAAATCCACACGACTGTCATGAGTAGACCCCAGGGGGAAAATGAAAACACTTTAAACATAAAATGGCATAAAATGGCCAAACTCCACTACTGAGGCTTTTTTTTCTCAATTGAATGGCAAAAAAAAGGCCATCACATGATTACTGACCTGACCCTCGCCCCTCTCTCACTAACTCTCTCTCCTTAACAAGATTAGAGCAAAATTCAGAGAAAGGCAGACCACACAGAGCCTCCATTCACACACAGTGGCTCCTCGCATTATTGTAGTGCCCCTACTGGATAGATGAGCAACCCTTAGCCCATTGATCTACAATAGGAAACAATTTATCACTGATAGCATTAACTGGTGTTAAGGTGCTATTATATTAGCATATATGTGCCTGAGAAAGATGAACAAAGATTAGAATGGCTTGGGGAAAAACACTTGTTAAAAGTAATAAGGAGGAGAAAGTCTCCTATAATGTCGTTACAGGTGATTGTGATTATACTAAGCCTCTCACACACACACACACACACACACACACACACACACACACACACACACACACACCTGTACTCTCATCTTCCAAAGGGACATTTTAAGTCAAAGACCACACTCTGAAGACATCAGACTAAATTAAAGAGGTGACAATAGAGTAAACATGAGCTGAACTAAATCTGGCTTTACAAAGGGCCAGTGGCCTGATAAAGCTCCAGAGCAGAGGAGAATAGGCAGAGGCTGCGCCAGTGTGTCCTCCTTAGTGCTCTGTTCTGGCTGCCCATCTTTCTGTGCTTTTCCACACTCTGAAAAGGAGGTGAACAATTACCTGCTAATCTCCATCTGCACAGGAACATTATGTCCCCTCTAACAAGCAACTGATTGCCTAAGAGCAAGCACAGAGAACAAATCGGTCCTTCTTTAACAGTCCCTCAGGCATCCAGAGGCCAGAGTCAGCTTACAGCATCATCATATTGAAAGAAAATAATCTCCAGTTTTCCAACTCAACCTTCCAATACAATATATCTGATATCATACACTAACTGCTGGATGCAATATAACATATACTAGAAAGGTTCCAACACACAACTGGTGCAGAGCAACAATTAAAAAAAAAAAAAGCAATCGCAAAAGTATAGAAACTAAAGCATGATTTGTGAACTTCCAGTGAATTGGGATTATGCAACCAACATGGCTCTTTTTTCGACTCAGCGTGCCCACCAGAGTGCAGGTGGCAATAAAAAGGCACCCAGTGTTGCCACTGGACCAAATGCAAAATAGGACTTTTTCCCAGCACACACACACACACACACACACACACACAAACAAGAAACAAGTTTCAATCACTCTTGAGTTTTTAAAAGGGAGTCTATACCATTTTTAGGCCAAAACAAAGCTATTCTGTTTCATCCTCCAAAATGTCCAAAAATACATAATTTTTTTAAATGAAAGATTTTGTATAAACATGTGTGTTTCCACAAGTCTGAGCTGCTCTTGTTCTTCCTTTTTGTTTTTTCACCTTCATTTAATTACACGTGGGGTCACTGAGCCGGTCTGCTCTCTTTCAAAGCCCTTGCGCTGGGGTAAAGGTGACAGACACACAGCCGTAGCTCTGAAGTCCCTTTCTTGGTTAAAAATACACTACAGACACTACGGAACAACACTTGCATCATCACTGACAGAACAAAAAAGTCATTTCATACCACTGGCATAGTTCCGCTCATCATGAAATTCCTGACAGAACTTTCAAATAAGGTCACAAAGTTGGAGACACAAGGTTTCGGCTCGTGTCGTCTGGTAGGGATCATATGTAGATGAAGAGAACGCATCAGGTCTTCAGTCCAAGCGAAACCTCAGTTGGTGTAATACGCAACGTTGTTTAATGCTGAAGTTATGCTGCACATTAACTCGCCTGCACATCTCCAGGCTAATCTTAGCTCCCTCTCTGCACTTTAAAGCAATCTTACGGTTTTGATTTGGCTCAGTATCAGTGACCTTGTTGGCTTCTGAATTGTAATCCTCACTGCCCACAACCCTAAGCTGTAACCAAACTGGGAAACAATCTCGTCCGTCCAGTTTCAGCGTAAAGGAAGAAGAAAGGCTAATTTTCCTAAGAAAAATCTCCAAATCACATTAGTAACATTGGGCCTGTAAGGGAAAATAGAAGAGGCGGCTCTTTGACAGCTGATCAGGGTTACGCCATGTTTTTCTGCGCGTAGTTAAATTAATGAATTAATTATATTATATTAACTTTCTCATATTTTTATTTACTACTTTTACCTCTGCCTGAAAAACACCAAACGACCTTAATAAAATCGCTTCTTTAGCCCTGACCCCAGTGCTAAAGCCGCTTACCCACATCAGGAGAGATCAGGGTATAAGCGGCCAGTGGAAACGCAACCTGCTGCAGGTACGAGGAGCGCTCTGCCCTCACTCCAGCCAAGAGGAGCAAAAACCACACAGAACCCGAGCTCTGCATGTACACGTGAAACTACGGTGTCGGTAGAGTTTTGGTTTGGTTGAATAAAGCGTAAAAAACCAGCCCGTGTCTCTCTCGCCCGCTGAGGCACAACCACGTCCAAGGCAAGCAAACTGCGCACCGACGCCAACCCCATCAGACAAGACGGCAAACAGAAGCCCAACCACAGAACGCACCGCAACACCCCTCAGACCCACTGGAGCAACTCCGGGACCTTACCTCTTCTTCTCCCTTTCAGCAGTCATGGTTGACTAACGTGGAAGACAGGCTTCCAGGTCGGACGCCCTTCACTCAACTCTCGAGCAACAACAAAAAGAAAAAGTTTGGCAGGGAAAACTCGACAACATCCACAACCATTTATCTCCTCTCCTGGATGTCCATTCCGGAGGGTTTGGGCTGTAATTCTCCGTTAATGGTTGGAAGTAGTTGAGTGCAGTCTCAGAACACTGCCGAGGATCGCACTCTCTCGCCCTGTCCCTCTGCGACGCGGGCGCCTCGGGCTGGGCGCTTTAAAGGTCGATAACAGCTCTCCGCTGGAGCTCTGTGTCCTTTACTGCTGTTCAGCTGAGTTACAGCCAGCTGTCCCTCTAACCCACCCGTATTACGCCACAATCTCGCCCGCATTCCGGCAAGATCCCGCCTCCAGCGCTGGGATTGGTTAATTCGTTCTCAAAAACAGAACGCTGCGAGGAAATGTTAGCCTATCCCAGCGGAGGAGGGATATCGATCTCATTATATTATTATTATTATTATTATTATTATTATTATTATTATTATTATTATTATTATTATTATTATTATTATTATTATTATTTACATATGCATAATGCAATTAGTTAAAAATGTAAACCATTTAAACATATTTCCCCCAAACATATCAATAATCAATTATTTATTTATTCATTGTTTTAATCTTTTATGGCTTTCATGGTCAGTCTCAATTGTGATTGGTGGCATAATGTGACTTTTTTCTCCTACACATCATCAGAATCCTTATATATTTCAGCCCAGTTATTGACACATTTAAAACTGTCACTGGCAGCTCCCAGCATTCTTACTAGAATATTTTATCCCATTCTGGTGTGGCTATTTACATATCACAAACCCTTACACAACACCACTGCTAATACAGAAAGCAAGCACAAAAAAACAATGTAGCATACATGTACTATAATTTAGCATGTATTGAAACATTAATATTAAAACGTTTAAATTTGAACTGTGTCATTCACATTAAACATAAAGGTTACATTTAAGACAGATGTAGCCCGTAGAATGTCATACAGTATGTCTTGAATTAGCTGACCCTCTTTTCCCTTATTCGTAGAGTGTTCTTTTGTAGTCTGCTGTACTACTCCTTGCTTTTTATTGACTTTCTAGTTTTTGTTTATTGGCTTTTTCAGCCCTTTTCATTCACTCTTATCTCCTTTTCTACTGTCCATGGCATATCTTGAAGCACTCAAAGTGAGTGTCGCTTTGCATTTCTCACATGCATAGATTTCCATTTGTTGACATCTCTGAAGCCGGTGCATCATGTGGACTGGCCAGTTAGGAGCTTTGTTATATCTTGCCAGATCATCAACAGTAGCCGCTAGTAGAGATCTCCGTGTGTGGCTCAGTGATTTCATGCCAAACCTTTGCATGAGAGACAGTGACTATCTGTGACAAGTGGTCCTCCCAGTAACGTCTCTGTCACCACTACTGCTTAGACCTGATTGAGATATGGTATCTGAAACCTGTAGGACATCAATGTCAAAGCCACTGATGAGCTCATTGTATCAGTTGATGAATTTTGGTTGTGAGTGTCAAAGGCATGTCATTCCTTGTGCCATCTCATGACAGAAGTCTTGCTGTATTTCTCCTCCATGTTGTTGTCACTGTGACAATGTTACTGTCTTTCCAATGGACCAGCAAATGAGGTTAGAACCTCTGAGGTACACCAGCATAAATTCATATCATTTTGTGGTTTGAGTAGGACATCAAATATATGATTTTAACTCTTTGTTTCATATTCTCTTTTTGTAATTTCTTTGATGACTGCAAGCAAAGTGAGCTTGTAACTTTAAGTCATCTCAGCTTGCTCTGCCAGACTGAGAATGACACTGGATTTCTTACCCATACCAGTCTAAGGTTGGAGATGGGGTGGTCATCATCACCTCCCTGTTGTGATCTATTTGCAAAAGTTCAGATCATACTCATTCTATAATCACATAGAACAAAGCTGAGTAATTGCAAATGCTCATATCAATACTAGACACCTTAAACATTATGTTTACCTATGTCCTGTCTTTAGGTTAACATGCTTGACTGGCTTTATGTTTGGTATCTTTAATGTAGCTATCCTCTTCTTATAGTAAAACAGGACCTAAACAGCTCTGATCATGTGTCAATTTACACTAAGCATATTGAACATATTTCATTTTTTTCAATATTTGCTAGGAATGCATTGATACTATTGCAATTGATTAGATTAAATGGGTTAAACAAGGACAAGGAACTAAAACTAATCAAAAATGTAAAAAAAACAGAAATGATGGGCCTAATTCTGTGGTTTCATAAAGAGATACCTGCTTGGCAAGAGATAACATGATTTCAGTGTTTCCAAAGAAAAATGTGAAACACACAATTTGACTTGGAGACACAACTAGTTGGTTCACATCTGACCAAACCAGTTCAACAGCTCCTTCGCCCCAGGGCAACTTTTAGAAGCTGCTGGCAGACAAAAAGATTTTGTGTATTCTTAATTACCAAACCTTTGATAAAACTAATAGAGAGGAAGTATTCTAGCTGATTGGCTATGTGTGTGTGTGTGTGTGTGTGTGTGTGTGTGTGTGTGCGAGTGCATGAAGACTACTCAAACTAATATTTGACATCTTAGTATTTAATAGGTTCAAGAACCAAACACATTCACATCCTTTAGATTACAGTACGTTTGGCACATAACAAAATGTATACAATGAGAGACTGCTAGAGTATCCAGAAAAAAAAAAGATATACCTCTGTGCACACAAAGCTTCACCAAACAGAAACTAAAGTCCAATACAAGATGTATATAATACATACAGCACTATCATACATTATGAAACCTTTATGTATTTTAATACTGTATGCACAAATATTTAATATTCAGCCAGACAAATCTTTGCACTTAATTTAAGAGGTAATTATAACTGTTTGTTTTATTTACTTTGACTCTGAAGACAGACCATGGATGGATCCTACATAGCAAATTCATTATTAACCTTTTATACAGTAAAAAAGAGAGAACAATGGAAAGAAAATAAACCAGAGCTGAGACATAGTGTTTGGCATGGTACCGAGAGAGAGAGGAAGAGGGAGAGAGAGAGAGAGAGAGAGAGAGAGAGAGAGAGAGAGAGAGAGGCTGACAGGTAGAACAGCAAAGTGGATGGCTGGTAGGGAAAGGCTTATAAGGCTCGCAAATGCGAGCGAAATCGACTGAGATTGATCCACAGACATATTAGCAATAAACAGTACAACAGAAAAAGTACAAAAGAATGAGAATAAGCACATAAATAAGCAAGGTAAAACGGAGGAATGGGGTGTGGTGATTAAAAGAACCATTTTTTAAATAAAATTTGAGATTCCTCAAACTGCCACTGAATTGTTCAAGCAATATCATCACATTCCAGCAAGGTTTTAATTAGTTAGCCTGAATTGACCCTTTTCTCTTACTGACCTCTTCTTCCTCTTTATTCACATTTTATTAATAACTGATTCCGCTATCAGAAATGTACATTACATTACCATGAAATTACATTACATGGGTGGGGGAAAAACCTACTCAAAAAAACCAAGGAGTGTCATAACAAGGCTTACTTGTCTGGAATATGCAGACTCACAAAGCACAGAAGGAAATGACCTGCTTATTGACGCAATGAGAAGGGTAATTGTATGTGTACACTGTCAAATAAATTATGAGCAAACACATTTTCATCTACATTCCACAGTTTCTGCTCTATGTACATAAGAGTGGTATAAAGAGATGTACACACATAGAGACAGACATAGACAGACAGAGAGAGAGAGAGAGAGAGAGAGAGAGAGAGACCCTCCTCATTAGGTCAACATCAACATCCTGCCGTTCTCTTGGGCTTCGAAACCACAGGATGGTCGTCAGCATTTGAGATCAGCAGGGGTGACAGCAAAAGACCACACAAGAGAAACTTACAACAAACAATAGCAAAAATAAGAATAAAAACAAAGAGAAGAGAAAACAATATGTTCAGGGTATTGCACATGGATATCAGAAACTTTTTTTTCCTCTCCATAGACATGTACTACTCAAATAATAACATAGTTTGCCAGACCATGCAACAGTTGACTACTCTATTTGAAGCGTTCACAGGCTTTGGAGCAGATACTATATACATGTTATGCTCTGTACAAAGGGCAAAATAGCTACGGGCATTGGCCTCTCTTCCCTCCGACTATGCCTTCTGTTGTGTAGTGGCAGGGCACTATACACACTCAGAAGGCCCTGTACAGCCAAGCAGGGAGGGAGAACCAATGCAGAAAGCAAAAAAAAAAAATTCACATGAAAACAATAACCAAAATTAAGAATTTTTTTTTCTGAAAATGGCATGTGCACTCACTCATGCAGATGCATGCGTATGGACATAGGCCAACCAGTCAACACTTCAGATCAACACAACCCCTATGCAGTTGGTCAGACTGCCGTAACACTGTAAGGGAATATATACTATACTATACTGTACTATAAATCTTTTTTTGGAATATTTTCATTATAAAATTGCTCCCCAAATACACAAAAAGGCATTTGACTGCACAGCACAACACTTTTCATTGTCACTTATGCAGGACATACTCTTCCTCTTTGTCATCAGCATTTTCTCTGCATTCTCTTCACACCCCTGATTCGTAATGGTAGTACAATCACTGGTATCCTCAGATTTTGGTTTAAGAGTTCAAACCCACCCTTCCATCCCAACTGCAGAGGATGCAGTTTTATAAAGCAGTTTGGATTCCTGAAGTAGCTTTACTGGAGCATCAGTGTGGCTAGAGAGGCCTTGGGATGGAAAGAGCTGAAGTGAAAAAAGGCAAGAGGAAGAACACACAGGAGGAGAAAAGAACAAATGCAGTAGTAGCATCAGAAGTACACAATTGACCTCACGCCTCGACTGCAGCCACGACCTTAGCCAACACTGTCGTTATCACTTCTTTCCACGTTTCTCACCAGACACGTGTGTATGTTTGAGTGTTTTAATGAGTGTGTGTGTTTGTGTGTGAGTGTGTGGACTAGCGTACTGCTAGGCTGAATTTTAGGCTAGTGTCTCTTCTCCAAAGTAGGAAAAGCCCTTGAACTCCTCCTGGTTTATCTGCTTAATAATGGCGTCATCCACAGGAGTGAGGACGGGGTCTTCGCGTGTAAAATCCTGATCAAAGTTATTCACATCTCTCTTGGTTTTCTGTACAGAGACAGAGAAAGAGAGAGAGAGAGAGAAAGAGAGAGAGACAAAGAGAGAGGCCATCACTCAGGTTTGCCACTTAGGGCAGGGGTGCCCAAATCCATTCCTGGAGATTTGGGTAGCTGGGCAGTTCCCTTCCTCAAACACACTCACTACACCTGGCAATTAACAGGTGAGCTGAACCAGGTGTGCTAGAGCAGAAAACAGCCAAACTTTGTTGTGCATGGGCCCTCCAGGACCAGAGTTGGACACCACTGATTTAAGGGAATTATATGATTAGAAAACACCAATATTCAAATAAATACAAACCACATTAATACAAATGGTACATCACATCTGATTTAAATTCATTAAGGACTGATTAACTTATGTAGATATTGGATGGCAACTGTAAATGCTGGACTTTCCTGAGAGGAGTTTGTAAATGGACATGTCATGTCAAGGAAAACTACATTCTTTGTTCTTTTAATAATAATAGAGGCTGGTGCAGTATGCAAATACTGTTTAGTTACAAAATGTACCACTTAATCCTTTGTCCATACAGTCCATATATGCAAACACAGCTGCAAAAACGGTCTGTTTTTAATCTACTGTTTTTATTGATGGCACAAAACCAACACATTTACATATACCAGCCTATTCAGCCCACTGCAGTTCAGCCCTGTCCATTTACTCTAAAGTTACTCTGAAGGAGGGTTTTAGCCCAGAGTGCATTTGAATGAGGTGCAATACAGGGCAGTCAGGTGGGACAGAAATAATTTATATAAAACTGTCTAAAAAGCAATACACAAATGCTGTGGGTGGGCCTCAGAGGAAGCATTAAATCCAGACATTGATATGGGCCCTTTAAGCTAAACACTGACACATAAAATTATGATGTATTTTTTTTAAATTGTTTTTTTATCATTGTAAAGCTGCTGTTTTTGAACACATATGTATATATATCTAAGTCCCATTGGGCTTTGGTTTTATAAAACACTGAGAGAGGAATGACTTGAAAAAGCTGCTTTGGAAAAAGAGCAAGTTATACACCATCAGCCATAACATGATGTCCACTCACAGGTAAAGTGAGCTACATCGTCTATGTTATTTCATTACACCAGGGTTGGATATATTAGGTAACAAGTGAACAATCAGTTCTTGAAGTTTATGTTTTGAAAGCAGGAAAAAAAATGGATGCATGTAAGGATCTGAGCTACTTTGACAAGGGCCTTATTGTGATGGCTAGATGAGTCAGAGCATCTCCAAACAGCAGGTCTTGTGGAGTGTTTCAGGTGTGCAGTTGTTAGCACCTACCAAAAGTGATCCAAGGAAGGACAACTGGTGTTTCGGAAACAGGGTCATGGGCACCCAAGGCTCATTGATGAATGCTGGGAGTGAAGGCTAGTCTGCCTGGCTTGATCCCAAAGAGGAGCTCCTGCTGCATAAAATGTTAATGCTGACTCTGATAGACAGGGGTCAGAATACACAGTGCACCTCAGAGTGTCCAAGCTGTTTCAGCAGCATGAGGGGGATTTACTCAAAAAGCTGCCTGCTGCTCCACATGTGCATGTGTGAGGGGTAAATGCAGAGGTGACATTTCGTCGTGGTGCACTCTGCATGTGAATATGTGTGTTCACAGTGACAAATAGTCAGTTTCATATTAGACAGGTGGTGTTAATGTTATGGCTCATTGGTGTATATGTCAGTGATTCTCTTGCATACTGATTTTAACCAGTTAAAGAGATCATTACCTCTAAAAAGTGTTTAAATCATAAGACTACCCTTCCTCTTTGGGGTGGTTTGTAAACAGGTGGTATAAAATCAATATAAAAGCAAGAAATTAATAATGAAACTGGTTTTGATCAACGATGGGACGTTTAATTTCAATTTCAAGAATTCAGTCTGTTCCATTTTCATTGCAAAGCTGAAGAGCATCTGGTCTATCTTCACTTTCTGCGGAGGGAATCTTTTCTCTCTGATTTCCTTATTTTACTTGTGCAACAGCTTGCTGTCAACCAGTGTGGTATAAGAGAAGGTCAGATAAAGGTCAATCAGAAAGGCATGAGGGCAAGCCGTGGCAATACTTTCTCTTCAACTTCCTGTAACCTCACTTCTTACCACATGTGCTTAGAGACAAACTCTTTCTTCCTCACTAACACACAAACATACACAAGCACACCGACACACTCACATCCTCCCCCCACCATGGGAAAGCAGAAGCAGAGCAGTGTCGTTGTGGCATCTGACTTTCAGTCTAGACCGCAAACGCACACTGGTGTGTGTCAGTTAATGTAGGCAGTATCTAAACAGGCGGCTTGAGTGTTTTCCTGTGTTCTGCATTATGTACTGTATATTTAGCACATGAAAGCATTTACATGTATATGAAATGTCCCCAATCTCCATACACATTTTAAGCTAATTGGACTATAACATCTCATTTGCACTGCAGTGAATGCTAAAAATGCAATAAATTCACACTCCATTGCACTTTATATGACAGATTAGAATTACAATTTAGTTTGTGGCAGGGCAATCACTGCTCGGTCAGTGCAAATTGCTCCTCAGTGCACGTCAATAAAGATTTGAATCTGAACATAATCTGAACTGTATCTGAACAATCTTTTTCCTTAATTGTTGTGAGTGTGCGTTTGAGGGCACTCACAATGCGTGGCTTGAATGGTGGTTTGATCTTTCTCTGCTCCAGCAGAACCCAGTCTATCTCTCTGAAGAAAGGGTGCACTTTGATGGCCTCCTCCAGCCCCTGAGACACCACACAGCCCAGCCGTTTATTTGGGCTTTTCGTCATAAACTGAAGAGAGAGAAGACAAGAGATGCAGTTAATACACATAACAGGAGATTACACACTTGCTGTTAGCACAGCGATGACCCACCTTAAACACTGTGCTTACAGCATGATGCCTGCCAAGGCATGCTTCATGTGTGAAGTTTGCTTTAGTTTTGAGCTGGTGCTATTCTAGTCTATTCTAGCAATGAAATATTTCATAGCGCAACCTAAAGCTACACACTTGCCTTAAAGCATGTTGAGTTGCTAAATCATTTCAAACAGTCTTGCATATTCAGTTTCAGACACTGTATGACTTACTCTAGGGTCGGTTATTAAAGACGGGCTAAAGATGTCCCTTCTCTTTCAAAGAACAAAAGGCATCAAAATAAGGTTCATTTTTTTTTGCGTCCACATGGCTTTATTTGCCAACAAGAAGCTCAATAACAGTTTATGAGAAAATGTGATTTGGTCGAGCTGGGGCTGATTCACACACACTCACACAACCCATCTGCAATTCAGTGTGAAATGCACTGTGACGTGAGCAAATGGGCGAAACGCGCCATAGATTGCTCAACATCTGGGGCTGATTCATTTAAGCCCACAACATCCAGCTCCACTGTCCTGCAGTCTGTAGGTCAAGTAACACTGATTAAAATGCCATCCAGCTAGTCAAAGCCAATCCATCAGACAAATTAAAAGTTAGATGAAGTAAGTAACATTAGGTGCATGAGAAAAGGGCTTCTTAAGCTGTAAACAAATTTGATGCATGAAACAATACTTAACCTATGTGAATGGTTAGTAATCTAGAATTTACATTTGCAATAATGTATTGTTAACATTATGCATAGAAGATATAGCTTACAATAAAATATCCAGTCAAGGTTGCCAGCTAGGTCATTCATCCCATTAATAAATCCAATGGCTTTACTTTATCTGGATTTACTTAGACAGCATTCTCATAAATAGCCAGTCAAAATTAAAGTTACACAGAATTTCTGAACCATGTCTTGCACCACTGCATTTAATGCAAATATTGCATTTGTTATATAAGATAATTATGATGCACAAATGCACAAAAGGAAATGGCAGAAAACAAATAACAGTGACCGCAGAAGACACATAAAGGCTTTTTATGCATATTGTAGTAGTTCCTTAGTTTTTCTCATCTTTTTTTCATATGTGCTTAAAGGCTCTATCTGTTGAGCACCCTGCACTTTTACATGACTTGTTAAATATGTTTAATACAGTGAAGCTTGTCCTTCTTTTAAGATGTTTTCTACTGTGCTTTTGGTAGCTACACTTGTGTTATTTTAATTAAAATTATAAAGGTCAAACCACAGGTGTGTAATCCTAATTGTCAAAGTCTGTTTTAATTTTTGGAAAATTGGTCTAGACATTTCACAATGTAAATAACATGAGCTGGGTGAGGGCATGTGTCCTGTGCTTAAATGAAGCTGCTTCACATATACCAAAATGTCTTCATGTAATTATGCAGATTTGTGGTAAATAGTCATCTCTTGTTTATTGTTTTTTTGCTTTTTTGTTATTGTGCCAGGTTGGAAATTAGTTTGTCTTATATGTTCATTTAGTCCACAAACTATAGGCTCCAGGCTAAACCAAGGGTAATAAAAATTGGATAAGAAATGTGTGTATAGAAAACACTGGCCATAGCTAACTGACTACAATTGAGCTAAAAGGAAAATTGTGCACCTTTTTTATTGCCAAACAATCCCTTGATGTGAAAACCACAGTTTCCCTCAGCCAATCCTATTTAATGCTGATATTAAACATGGGTAAGAACTGAATTCAGCATTTAAATTCCACTTACAGTGGCTTATTAGGAGCTCATGATGTTCTGATGTCACTATAACACTCATATGCAGTCTTAGGTACAGTGCAGGTCAGGAGGAGTGTGTGCGAACATAAACGCAGGAACCCGCTGATGTGAAAGGGAGGGGCAGACACCGGAGAGGAGGAATGGGTGGACGGGGAAGAAGGGAAATAGGTGAAAGGGTATGGGAGGAGCGAAGGAGTCAAGAGGAGAGACACTGCAGACCACTCAAGCCACAAAAAATCCAGGAACAGGGACGAAATGTCCCCAACAAATATAATCAACAGGCCAAGTACACGCACGTGTCTGAGGAGATTAGAGAAAGATCACTCACTGCTTTGAGGATGCTGACAGCCTCTTTGCTGAGCCAGACAGGGTAAAGCACGTCATCATGAAGAATAGACTCAAACAGATCATCCTCATTATCAGCCTCAAACGGTGGCTGGCCCGCCATCATCTCGTACATCAGTACCCCCAGAGCCCACCAGTCCACCGAAGGGCCATACTCCAGCTCTTGCAGGATCTAAAAGTGAATGATAGAGAACAAGAGTGGGAGTGGGATTGAGAGAGAGAGAGAGAGCTGTATGTGTGTCACTGGGAATTGTGTTTCATGTACAGTGCCTTCTGTATAATGTACAACAGTATGAGGTAATGACAGGTTTGAACTACAAAGCTTAGCATTTTGATGGTCAGCACATGGAATCTGGCAGGATGATGGGGCAGAGAAAAGGCTTTTACTGAAATGGTTTCTAATGTGTGAGCAGTAAACAAAACAATATTGTAAGCCAGTGGTGGTCTGATTAGGCCCAATGTGCCCAGGCCCACCTACTTTTGTCATTGAATAAATGAAGGAAAACACAAATAAATAAAATAAATACACTACTCACAATAAGTTAGGGATATTGTTATTTGCATGAGTGCTTTTCCTATTTGCTCTGAATTTTATTTGAAATAAGTAAAAGTTCCCTTTGATATTACTAATAATGTATGAGAAGAAACACCATTTTCAGTAGTTTAATATGTATTACCCCAAAAACTTATACAATAACAGGGATAGCCCCAAATAACAAAAATTGACAATGTCAGTAGCGGGTGTTTCCACCATTTGCCGCAATTGACAGCGACGTCTCCTCACTAGCCTCATGATGTTTTCCTGAGGCAATGCGTTCCACTCTTCCACAAGTGCTACATGCAGTTCTGCTAGGTCATGTGGGGGTGGGGTATCATGCAGTCTCTGCTTCAACTTGTCCCAGACATGCTCTATGGGGTTCAGGTCAGGGGACATTAATGGCCATATCATATGAGGCACTCCAACTTCCTGAAGTCGAGCTGTGACAATTCTGCCACGATGTGGTGGAGCATTATCATCCATGA
>JBBPDA010000105.1:42634769-42654408 GCA_037974385.1 Arnoldichthys spilopterus | reverse complement strand
TCTATCTATCTATCCATCCATCCATCCATCCATCCATCCATCCATCCATCCATCCATCCATCCATCCATCCATCTATAATGTGGTATGTGCAATAAAAACTGCAATATTTATATTTTTTCTTATGTCTTTCTAATTTGAGAGAGAGAGGGGGAGAGAGAGGGGCCGAGAGAGGGGGAGTGAGAAAGGGAGAGAGAGTTTCTCTGTGTGTGGTTCCCTTACTCATCTACCTGTTCTGACTTGATCTGTTAACACATTGACCCTCACATTCAGAAGAGGGATTTCACAGAACTCTACGATATATAATGCTGCAATATTCTCCTCAATATCCCATACTGTTAGTTATATAATTAAGCAATGACACATAGTCAAACAGGGTCATTTACCCATCATTTATCATTTTAACTGAATAACTTATACTCAGAAAAATGGGTTCATAATATACGAACAGGGCCAAGTCACGCTATGTCAACATGTTCAAATAAGAACAGAAAAGATGAATCAGTGTGTCACTGGTAATTCCCGTGAATTCTTTCAACAAAGAATAAAGAACAGAAGTTCTAAAATCTTCTGTATTGTTTTTCTCATTCCTTCTCTCCATATGTCTCCTCCTCTTGCCTACTCACTTGCAGACTTGCCCTTTACTCTTTATGTGAGCATAAAGCCTACTATACAGTGTGTGTTTGTGTCTATGCACTGATGCCAAGATAAAGTCGGCTAGGACAAAGATAGCACGAGGAAGCCAAGCAACATGGGCTTTGATGGTTGATTGGTAAAAAATGTCAACATTCACCAGCATCAGTCAAGCAAAGGTGTTTTTGTGAGGCACTGTTCCGATGAGAGGGCAGGGGTAGAACCTGGTTTATGTAACTGTACTATTCTGCAAAAAGGATGCCAATTGGGAAAAGAGGGTATTTTGGCATGATATGTACATAACATGGCAACAGTTTCTAGCAAGTTCTGGAATAGTCCATAGGTTAGGTGTATGTAATATCCACTCCTACATTTTTTATATTGCATGTAATTATGAAGGCAGTTCAGAGTTTAAAAAAGGTAAGGCAAAATAATTAAATATATATATATATATATATATATATATATAGTAAGTTGAAAAATATCCAACACATTGCTAAGAGTTGCAAAACCAATTTGCAGAAAATACAAAACTCAAACAAGTTTTGGGGAAAAATCTACATCACTAAAGCCAATTACAAATTTCCAATAAAGCTGTTATCAAATTTACTTGGAATTATTTATTTAATATTTATTAGTGTATCCCTTTAGCCTATATGATGTCAGGTTTCTGCAAAGAGCTACTTTGGCCCATTCTTGTTGACAAAATTCTTTCAAATTAGCTAGGTTTCTAGAATATTTTTGTTGACCCTTGATTTTCAAGTGTTGTCATAAATTCTCAGTGGTATTTAGATTGAGGGATTGACTTAAACCTTGTTTTTCCATCTTCTGGAATCTCCATAACTTCCTTTTGTCCTTGACTATTTCATGGCTCTGGCAAAAGATTGCAGAATTATTCTTCTGAATACCTTAATTTGCAGCACCATACATCGTTTTGAAATGCACAGGTACCCCCCTGACCACAAACAACTTTAGTTTCAAACCTTTAGTACTTCTTCCTTCATATATAGGTTACCATACTTTTTTGACAACTTCTACTTTAGTCTTGTGTGACCACATCACAGAATTCCAAAAACCTGTAGGATTCATTAGGTGATCAGGAGTGAACTTCAGCCAAACTTGAACATGTCCATGCTTCCTCCAGTGATGACCAAAGTGATTATTGCTGGAACTGTGAGATTTCCATGAAAGAACTGTGTCTCCAGTTGTAGAAACAAAGATATTTACTTGTTTTTTCCTGCACACCAATCTATTATTGTCCAGCTGTCCAACCTTTTCATCAATGTCAAACAAGAGCTCTTTAGACTCATTGAGATATTTTATGGTAATACAACTTGGAAGCTACGTACCAAAGCATGTGCAATAGAAGCAAGAAAAAACAGGTTTGGATACTCTAGAGGTAATACCTAATTCAAAATGTTCTAGATAATGCATGCCATGCAGGACCCAAAGTTTCCATTTGCCAAGATTGCCCAGACCATCACACTTCATCTGTTGGCTGGCCTTCTTTCAATAGTGCATCCTTGTGCCATATCTTTGTGCCATGTGTAAGCGACACACATTCACCTAGTTGTCTAAATAATGACGTTAGATACAAAGGTTACTCATCAAGGCAGGTCACATTCTTCCATTGCTCTGAGGTCCATTTCCCATTTCTAATGCCCATGTGCCAGTTGAAGGGATTTTGGAAAGAGGTCAGCATGGGCACTTTGACCAGACTATGGCTACACAGCCCCATATATCCCCTTTTTTCATTTGTGCTACAGTAGTTCTTCTGTGGGATCAGACTAGATGGGCCACTTTTGCTAGGTACTAACCACTGTATACCAGGAACACTCCACAAGACCAGTCGTTTTGGGGATGCTTTGCCCTGGTCACCCAGACATCACAATTCCTTCCTTGTCAAAGTCACTCAGATCCTTATGCTTGCTCATTTTTCCTGCTTCAGGAACTGACAATCTGTCTGTCTGTCTGTCTGCCTGGAACATCAGCTACTGCAAAATGTCGCTCAGGTGCTCAGCAGGTCACTGAATCCCCATTGCCCCCTCAGAGCTCTCAGTTGAGCAAGTTGACTCTTATCTTCAAGCAGACAAACAGGCAGATGCACATGCACAAACACACTCACACACACACACTCCCGCTCAGACACAAAAATACGCATGCATCCACACGTAACACCCACTGATTGGAGACGTGACACAGAGCCCCTGTGCTCCAGTGGGCCCTCACTTTGTAGCTATAGTTTACAAAGCCCTGATGATGTTATTTCTCCCTCATCTCCCCCACCCATTCCCACCCCCCCACCCGTCAAAGACACACAAGCACATATGTACTCACATACACTCACATACAAACACACACAATTAGACCCTATTGAAAAGCCTTCCTGTGCAACTTGTTAGTGCAGAGTGATTTTTCCATAAGACTTTTGGACAAACCCACAGCCCCCGCAGTGACAAAACCCTTCTCAAACATAGCCAGGAAGCCTAAACACATGATACACATAAAAAACCTCCTATAAAAACCAACAGGGGTTCATCGATTTACAAATGATAAAATATGTATAAATGCAATTCCACAGTATGATGAGGTTTTTGTGAGGTTAAATAATGCCAAATCTTTTAAGTTTTCCTCAATGGCAATGTGTGGCATAATTAAATGAAGTTCATTTTCTTTTTTTTGTGCGGAGGTCAAAGAGTGTACGCTAGACCTGCAGGGCCGCTTTGTACTGCCCTTCTGAATCAGACTGGACATCTAGAGCACAGCGAGTCCCAGCATGCTTTACAGACCAAACGGCTCCACTCATTCTCCTCCTTTCACTCTCTCAGGAGGAGAAAAACATCTCTTAGCCCCTTGCTCTGTGCAGGAGTAGCAATAGCATTAAACAGAGGAAGTTTTTAGGCAACTCTTACTATGTAAAGAGTGAATGCTTTTTATTTGCATTTGCTGCAGTTTCTTTTGGTAATGTTTCTTTTTCATGTTACTGTTCTTATGGAATGTGTTTGTTACAGCAAGAGCTCTTTTTTTTTTTTTTTTTTAAACTTGTTTTCCAACTACATCAAAGTGCTTCCAGATTTCAGTTCCAGAGTGACTTTAGAGGCGACTGTAGATCAGGTCCACCCGGTCTTCAGCCTGTATTGTCTGCTTGCATCTAAATAGGGCATTTACAAACTTGTGGTTGACCTGACAAGGTTTCTAACTAACAAAACTGTTCCATTTAAGTGGTAAGAACAAAAGTCCTTTTGTTCTGGCTTTACACTTACTAAACTGATCATTCAAGGGCATAAGACATTTAGTTTGAGTTAAACTGGTATATCAACAGTCACATTTTAGATGCAAACAGTCTCTAATGATAATGCCTTTTAGAAGTCTGGTGGTGTATTCAGAGTGAATATTTCGTCCCCTTGGGACTATAAGGTTACAGCTTTAAAATTTTTGCAGTCCATATGAACATATGATACTAATGTTTTTGTGTTCTAGATATGTACAAAATTCCATTCATCACCTAACACCTCACATAATATTAACAATCTGCCACAGAATAAGAAGATGTGAATAAATCAAATTTTACAAAAATATCAGACATATTCAACATTTATATATTTCATAGTGCTGTACAAAAAAATAAACCAGGATGCTTATCTTGTGAAAAAAAGCTATAGAGTCTATAGAGTTTTTAAAGTACAAGAAATTGAATAGCAGTCATTTTCTTTGTTGAAATAGGTTTTGCATTAAAAAAAAATAAATATCACATTTAATCAATATAAGTAAAGGAGCTAAACATACACAGCAAACCTAAGTTCTGAATAGTACCAAATCGTAGTTACCACCAACACCCTCACATTCAAACATGTCAAGAAGAGGGAGTATGTGATCAAACAGTGGCATGCTGTTACATGACATGACAGCTTAAAATGCTATGATGACAGGTAGTTCATGCATTTCTGTTCATTGACGTCTTTAAAAGCACAGGAAACAAGTTGGGAAATGTGAGTTAAGCACATCATGTGCCATTGTTGAGAATCAGACAATGTGTTCAACCTGTCAAATAGCACTATTCTCACTTTTTCTGTCACTTGGAGGAGTGTCAGCTAGAATCTGACAATTTCATTGTCAACAGAGAAGAGAAGTTAACAGGAGCAATACAGGGAGAAGAAGTGCTGAGAGAAACCAAGGGTGACTGCTGTATCAGGCTCAGACACATACATTATTCTAGCCTTAAAATCTTTTTTGTCATTAATATTTCAATATAAAACATTTTTCTTGTATTTTGTTTTTTACCAAGAAAAGTGCAATTTTTATATGGCCAATTATTCCTTTACTGCTCTTTATTTCAGAATAAATCAGTTGCTTTTCTTACTGTGATTTTAAGACTGACAGCTTATGAAAATAAGCTCTGTTCTGATTGTACCTCCCTCAAAAGCAGTCCAGGGTGAACATCTTGAAACCACAGCAATTTTGTGTGGCTTAAATGTTATAGGTCAAATAGACAGACAAATGTAAATGAGTTCATTTTAGATAAAAAAATAACAATATAAAAAATAATATGAAACATGTGGCTTTTGCAGGTTTATTTCCACATAAGGACTTGGGAGTGAACTGCTCATTGAGAAATTTTAATAGGAAGAGATAGAATAATAATAAAGATAGAATAGGATAAATGTAGAACACACCTACACTTTACTTACCTTAAGGACACTATTAGTTCTACAATTTATCATGAAAAAAAACCTTTCTAATTAAATGAACAGCAGCAAGGGAATACTGATGATTGCAGAAGTGGTATCAAAATTAGATCACTGGTTAATTAGTACAGAGAAAGAGATAAACATGGTACTGCAAAAAAGATAGAACTCTGATAGACTGGTGTGGTCAGCATTTTAAACCACAGATATATCAGCCCTGCAGCGATAATTTTCTGAAGAGTGAAGATATAGTGTTTGTTTAAAGTGAGGAAAGAAGGTATATCTATAGTTTGCCCCCAGCTATCTCTTAAGACTGGACAAGAACTTAAAAGTTTATGTTTGATAATAAATCTCTGTTCATTTACTGGAAAAGTGCTGTAAGTCTCTGTAAGCACTCTATAAAGTGCTAAACCTCTGCCCTGTCAACTCAACTTACCTGACTATATGAAAATTGTGTGATGAAAACTAATTTTAGGAAGCAAAAATTATGATGATATTTGATATATAATTTAAATGTCTTTCTCACATTAGAATCATGTATTTTAACTAACAAACCACACTCAGAAAGTTTTCCTCAACACAGTTATCCAAACTTGTTCAGTGGCACAGCACCATTTAGATGTAGTTATTTTCTGACTGTTTCTACAGTCCAACATAAACAAGTTTTTTTTGGGGGGGGGGAAATGTGCAAAAAGAAAAGAAAGATATAAAGGTGAAGGAATAGATCAGCAAAGGCAGGTGGTATGGACTGTCTGTTCTACAGAGAGTTGGAGGTAAAGAAGTAGGCCACCATGACATAGCCTTGCTCTTCATTATCCTTAAAAAAATTTTAACTAAGGTGAATGTCCATCACCTCCGCTGACTTGTGTCCTGCACTCATTTTTTGCAGGCTAGATATCTGGTCAGTGTCAGTGATTAGTCAGTAAATAGTCTTTGTATTGTTCACACGTGTTTGTTGATTGCTGATAAAATGTAAAATCATGCCCAATCGAGTACTTTTGTTAGCAACCTGTCAGCAACACAAAAACAGCCATAAAATCCTGAAGTGTGAATAAGGTAGTGTGAACTGATGCACTGTTCCCTGCTGGAAAAACCAGCACATAGCTGGTCTCCAGCAAACCAACATATGGATGCAGGTTATGTTGGTCATCTAGCATGTGTATACTGGGTGAGCAGCTGAATCAGCATCTGAGCATCTTGGATTTTTGTGTTGAGTATAAAAATTCATGTCTGGCTGAACAACCTATAATTAGTCTTGGAGTGCGAAAATCCTTCCTGTTCTGTGGGGTTCAGAGCTATAGTCTGATAAGCTAAGCTAGGGCTAGCTTAGTCAGCAGGCTTAAAGTGCCACATACCAAAGTACAGGTTGTTCCAGCTAACTTGTCAACTAACACATTAAGAGGATAAAGGCACATGTTTGAGAGCACAAAGTCAAATGACTGGTGTTGATGTGATGGTCAGAATCAAACATGTTCTGTGCTGCTATTAGTCTGTTAGCTGTTGCTGGGCCACAAGCCTGCATAGTCTTTCTTCACTATTTCCTGTTTCTGATTTGGCAGCACAGCAAACAGAAAGTCTCACGAGTCTACACTAATAAAGATTGGCTCAATTCGGCCATGGGAAGCATTTGGCACTCAGACTTGGCCCGTTGTCTTTTTTTCTAACTGGCCCAAAACTGGGCCAACAGACTTGAGGTGCCCCCCCCACACACACACACACACACACCACCAAAGCTCTGTGCAAGCTCTATTTGCAGCACATAGCTACAGCCACAACTAGGGTGTGGTTTTGGCCCTAGGGAAAAAGAGGCTGTGGTTTGGCCAGACAGGCTTCTTGTAAAGAACTATAAAATGCCACCACCTCCACTAGTGCAACAGGTGGCTCTGAATGCATCGCACTTTCACCTGTCTCTGTAGACAGCTAAATGAAAGTGAAGTGAAAGTGACTCTTTGTCATTGTGAACACACTCAAGCACCACAATAAAATGTGACCTCTGCATTTAACCCATCACACATGCACACGTAGAGCAGTGGGCAGCTACCAACAGCGCCCAGGGAGCAGTGTAGTGGGACGTTACCTTGCTCAAGGGTACCTCAGTAGTGCCCGGGCTGGGACTCAAACCTGCGACCTTCAGGTCCCAAAGGCAGTGTCCTAACCACTAGGCCACCACTGCCCACTAATCTGCTCTCACCACCCAAAGCATCTATGTCCTTGACACTATTTTCTCAATTTTATCTGTTGACCTGTTCACATTTTTGTCTCCTTGGAATTATAAGGTAAAATTAAGTTATTCACATATTCTTATTCTGTGAGAGATTATTAACATAAAAAGTTTAAAGTTGTAAGCAGTTGTAAACTTTTTATCTAGAAAACAAAAAGGTTTGTATAAAACATTTGCATGAAATGTAAAAACATTGAAGCTCAATATCACAAAACTGTGATGTGATAAAAATGTGAACAGAACTGTGTTAATACAACAGGGCGATATGCAGACACACGCATGCTGGTATAAATGTGATAGAGCACAACATTATGCTAATGTTAACCACAATGTTGGCCTTTGCATTATTGACATCACATATGGTTGCAGTAAGGAAATGAGGCTTCTACCAGTCATGATTTTATTTCCTGTCTGCTGCAACTGCAGCTACAATACAATCAAAATACTAGTAGTTTGTGTAAATTGTGCAACCCTCTCTGTATGTTTTGTGTGTATGTGTCTGTACCTATAGATGACTCCGTGTTGATGCAGAAACATGAGGGCAGATGTGACTTCAGCAGCATAGAAACGTGAACGGGCCTCATCAAACTTCCGTGAGCGCTGAATCTGAAACATCAGATCTCCTCCGTTCACATATTCCATAACAAAGAATAACCGATCCTGCAGAGACACAAAGAAAGAATAAAGTTTAAGTGCTCTAAATCTTAGCTTGCATGTACAGAGGGGCCAGTCTACTAAGCCTTTTGTGCCAAATTCAGTAGCAAATTGGATGCATTCTGCCCAAGTTACAAACTAAAACAGAGACAGAGACACTGTGAGTGCAGCTGATTACACAGTGCAGTGTGTAATTAAAATGTATTTTTTTACAAAAAAAATGTAATTAAGTTTTACATGGCCATTTCTTCCTTTACCACACTTTATTCTTTATTTTAGAATAAAAAGTTGGATTGTTAACTGTGTTTTTAAGTAAATAACTACTTTTCTGATTTGCTGTTTTGAATTGTACCTCCCTCAAAAAAACAGACCAGGCTGAAACTTCTTGAAACCACAGCAATTGAGTGCAGCTTAAATGCTATAGGTCAAATTAACAGACATATGTTAATGAGTTCATTTTAGATTAAAATAAATATATAATTCAACATGTGTGGATTTCACAGGTTTATGTCCATATATGGACCATATGGACTAGGTATTGAATGGCCCTCTGAGAAACTTTAATAGCAAGAGGATAAAATTAGAACATGGGTTAAGGCTTCATGCAGTTTTCTTCAAGTCTTAAAACACAGGTAAATTTGCAGTGGTGGGAAAATGAACATATGCTGAAACAATTCTAATATAATTTCAGTCTTCAGCATCAAATACGTGTGTGAAAAGGCGCAGTGGAAAACATACCATGTTGAGGGGTAAAGTGCTTTTCAACTTGAGACGTTTCAGAATTGTTTTTTTTAACTGGAGTAACAGAAGCTGGGCTCAACATTGTTATGACTGTAAGCCATCAGCAATGGACAAAGGCGGACACACTCCAAAATCCTGTGCAAAGCCTTCCCAGAACAGTAGCAGCTGTATACAAGAAATACAGTGTGCCAGCTCTATATTAAAACTCTTTTTTGTTATTAGTTAAGTTACAATAAAAATTAGATGCTTAATGCTTAAACTGTTATGTGATTACAATAACTTCAGCAGTAACATGCTACAATAATTTGTTATGGCAAAATTAATCACACGGTTTTATACCATGTTACCCCCAGAGTAAAGATGGCACATTTCTAGCAGGACTAAAGCAGTGTGAAACCACTTGTGTTTTACTAAAAATAGTGTAAGCACAAATGTATGATAACAATGCGCATTCACCAGCACAGCGGGATAAGCCCTCTTTAATCTAGCCTGATGAAGCGCTGGAGCGTCAGGGGAATAAGAAAGGAAAGGTCAGTCTTCCTGCATTCCTGTTGTGTGATGTGGGAAATGGGAGGGAGCATGTACACATATCCACTTAACTGTTCCTCATCATGTGCCATTGTTTTTTCTCTTCTCAGAGCTTAGGATAAGGAAGCTAGTACACATATTTTATAATATCCTTACAATGAAACAATGTCATGCTTCTGATGAGAAGGAAGAGACTTCAGCGCAGCTTTACAGACACCCTGAGCTCAATCCCGAAATATCTCACTCACTATGAAACACCCACACATATGCATGCACTGTAGGAAGTCAAGGTCAAAGGGCATGGGCAACACTCGGTTACTATCAGGAAATTGAACTTTCCCCAAGGATGTGTAGGGAAAGGCAATAACACTTTATATGGCACAGTCTATATAAAGGTTAAAGTCAGTCTACTGTATACAACAAGACTGTAATTGCTTTATTGATAAGGAAGAATTGGTTGAACTATCATACACCTTAGTAATACATGTCCTGGTTGCTCCGAAAAAAAAGTCAATTAACATTGCCGTCGAGCCTCGCTGGTTAGAGTTTTAACCCAAACATCTTTCCTACCAGATTTTTAACAACAACGACACTGTTAGTCAATGTCAGTCATTTGCAAAGAAGGAAATGTTAAAGCCCCAAACCACTGAAATTAGAATTCTCGATATTATACTTAAATTAGAACGGCACTGATCCACTTTTTTCAGTTGCACTCAGTACCTGAAAGTGGGTATTTCCTGATGTTGATACAGGTACCACAGCTTTGTTCTTCAATACTGTTATAATCATCATTATTGCTGTTGTTGGATTATGTGTAGGTTCCATGAAGTTGTAGTTAAGAATATAATATGTCCTATTAAAGAAGCAAAAATATTAACAATGTATTAAAAAGAATTAGAGTTCTAAAGACTAATTTACACTGACACGTTCTACACTTTCTAACTGACAAAAATATCTTTGTGCTGTTTCTTTTGACGGACAAAGCCCCCTTAAATGAGTGCACGACTGCCCACCACACTGGGTTTGTCTTTATTTGGAAGAAAGATTTAAACAGGATGCTAAAATAATTTGCTTAAATGCGCCAAGAAATGTGGAGGAGGCCCACCCCATCAAATATGAACAAACAGTGCCTGCTCCTAATTAGAAATGGACAAATAGTGTCTTCCGGTTGGGCTGAGGCACAGCCAGGGAATTCTGATTGGCAGATAGCAGCCCAGAGACAGCCTGACTACACACTGGCTGCTCTCGCTGACAGAATGATTAAGAATACCAGAAAAACAGTAGGCCGAATTAACTACTTTGAGTCATATGAAATAACAATAACAGCAATATATAACATATTCCATATGTTTTAGATAAAAAAAAACAAGCAGCAATCAAGAAAAACTGAACACAAAGCAACACAACCAAGCAGAAGTACCAAACCAAAAAGGGAAATTCAGAAATAGCATGTGAGAAATATCATATATGAAACTATGTGTGTGAGTGTTTAGACAATACTGTGTCTCTGGTAACGCTGGAGCTGATGGGTGGTGTAAGGAAATGTCTGTTTAGTCTCTGCTGTGCTTATGTAAGATGTTTTGAAAGGCATTTTCAATGACTCCTGTTTTGCAGGTGCAAGCGGTTTCTGATTGATCAGGCAAGCACACACACACACACGAGAAGTTGCCAACAATGTTGCAGAGTAAAAAAAATTAGTTTTGACATATTACTTGTTTGATATTTGCAAACTATATTGTGAATTTTTCAATTTCCAGCACAATCCATGATCTATATGTAGCACTGATGAAGTGCTCTTCAATATATTAGTTGAAATAAGTGCCTTGATTTTTTTAACTTTAGGATCAAAGAAAACATCTATCCAGTGAGGAAGTCAGCAAAATTTCTGAGCCAAAACTGCAACATGTATGGAAATTGAATCACCATAATCAATGACCACACACATGACAATGGTGGATAAGTTTCATTTCTGTTTTTAAAATCGAGAACTACCTTCATTTCTGCAAGGACAAAACAAGACATTGTTTTCAGTGGCAAACGTCCAACATTCATTACAGTTTAAAACTCCATTCTGTGAAAAAGCCTATGAAATTCTGCTGAGTGCCGACTTTCTCAGCCGCACTCCAGTAACTGATAAAGACTGTTAGCACTGGTCTGATATTGATTTATTTCACAGAGAGCTGATAAGCCTGCAGTCCTTTTCTGGCACTCTAGTTCAGGGCAGGATGTGAAGCAACACCTGCTTTCTCCTTTGGGAGCCTAACTCATTCACATCAAGTTTTAGGAGTCGGCCACTATCAGTTGGGTTACAACGTTCAAAGATTGCTCGAGTAATGTCTGCCCACATCTTCTCTGACCCACTTTTTGCTGACCACAATTACTGCAAGTCTTACATGTCTAATTCTTACAGCTATGATGTCATCTGTGTAGTTAAGGACTAATCTAAACAAAACAATTTACAAAGCAATTTAGATTTATCCTTAAACACACAGATTTCTCTGAAATTGCTGTTTATATATATAACATTTACACCAATTGCCTTATGTTGAGTGCGTCCCCCTCATGCTGCTGAAACAGCTCTGACTGTAATGCATTGTGTTCTGAAACCTTTCTATCATAGTCAACATTAATATTTTGTGCAACAGAAACTCCTCTTTGAGACTGGACCAGACAGGCTATCCATCACCTGCATCAATGAATCTTGGGTGCACATGACCTTGTTGCTGATTCACCAGTTGTCCCTCCTTGGATCACTTTTGGTAGGTACTACTGAACACTCCACAAGACGTTTTGGAGATGCTCTGATCTTTACGTTTGCCCATTTTTCTTGCCTCTGGCATATCAATTTCAAGAACTGACTGTTCACTCACTGCCTAATATATCCCACCCCCTAACAGGTGGCACTGTACTGAAATAATATTTTACTATACTATTAATAACTATATACATAGGGGCAACCGTGGCCTAATGTTTGGAGAAGAGGGCCTGCAACCAGAGGTCGCAGGTTCATTCCCCCAAATGTGGGAGAGTGAGTAAACAGCATATTTCCCCACCCATATTTACAGCTGAAGTGCCCCTGGGCAAGTGATCCAACCCCCAAGCTGCCCTCCCAGCCCCCCCACCCACCACCCGCACCTCCCGGTGCAGGTGTGCAGCCTAGGGTTTCACTCTAACATATATGCATATATACCCTCAGCAAGTCTTTTGACTGCCAATATTTGTTTGAATAAGCATTTTTATATGCTGTAAAATTATGTCAGTTTTTGTGAAAATTATATGCAGGTGTCATATACCCTTATGAACACATATTTGAAATAGAATGTACATTTTTAGGCAAAAAAACATCAGAAACAATAATAGAATAATTGAAAAATTCAAAAGTCAATCACTTTTTTTCCTCAGACCCATCAGTGAAATGTGCAGATTTATCAGAGAAAGTGATTCAGTAAAAGCATCAACGAATAAGAAAAGCTCTTTCCTTCTGTTGCTGCATTATTTTGTTCAGTTAAAATTTGATGTGTTTTTCGCTGTCTGTTACTTGGCTGGAAATTACATGAAAATCAGGAACGTCAAGACGCCTTGCTTTCCCACTTCTCGTACTGCTACTGTCTACTTTAATGGTCCAACAGAAGTCAAATGAGGAACCAGAACTAAGCATTCGGTAACACTTGTGGAATCCCAAGAGTGTAAAGGAAGAGTGAAAGAGAGGAACGCAAAAGAGGGAAATGTTCTCACAGCAAAGGAAAAGCTGACTGTGCTTCTGCTACAACTGCTGAGTGTTCAGGGTTATAATGTCATTTATTAATCTGTGAGAAAGAAGAGGGTGGGGGATGGGGGGGTATAATTTCTAAAATTATTTCTTCTGGAGTGATGCCAGTTCCCAGAGGGTTTCAGTGTGCCACACACACGCACACATACTTTAATGTTTTCAGAGTTTAAGAGAGAAAATGCACAATATGCACCAAGGGCACCTTGATCAAGGTACCTTTCCGCTACACTGCTCCCCGAGCACTGTTAATAGCTGCTCGCTGCTCCACATGTGCACATGTAATAGGTTAAATGCAGAGGTCACATTTCTTTGAGGAGCAATTATATGTGATTTAGTGTGTTCACAATGACAAATAAGTCAACTTTTTCACTTTTAAAAGTTAAAAGACCTGCCATGGTTTGTGACTGTATGTGTGATCAAAGCAGAGTGGGTAAATTAAGCATGTCTCTGAAAACATGCTCTCTAATCAGGACATTATGAAAACACAAGACAAAACACACATCAGAAGGAAACGCAGAGACAAATGAAAGCCAGACTGACAGGGAACCTGTAAGTGTCCAAAGCTTCACACACCAACCACCTGTACTTCAGGATCTGCCCTATGTTAACATAATCTCCCATGATCCCATGCTCATACACTGGCCAGTATATTAGAAACACCATTTATGATGTGTAGAATTTATTTAGGGTGTTATTTCTGGTTCAAAAATCCATAAAGCTGAATCACACTGAAGCAGGGCTGTGATTATCAATTTTAGTGGTAATGGAGTAATTCACCAATTATTCTGATAATTAATCAAGAAATTGCTTCGTTAAACCTTTAGACCACAAAAGAATTCTACAACGCTCTTTTGGATTCTTGAAACTTTTCACAGGCTCACTGGTTTTTAAACAAAACCTTTACCATAAAACCAGGGAAAATGACAATTATAGCCAAACAGAAAACTAACACTAAATTTGTGCTAAACATTATTTTTGAAATGTTAAAAATACACATTAAAATAAGAATTCCTAAAATTAAATCAGGAATATTAAAAAACTGACTACAACAATAAAACAATGTTCAAAAGAGTTTCCTATTTCCTATTTTCAAATTATCTTACTAAGCTATTATACTGTAGTCACCCTGTCCTACTCATGTTCAGCACACTGCGCCACACATAACGTGGGAACGTTCTGCAGACAGCTACAATCCGACAAGCCTTTACATTTCTTTAAAAGACTGATGCAAGAGATAATGACATAGCTATCGTTTACACAAAAGAAAACAGCAAATACTAGTTCATTTGCAAAGCTCTGGTTTGGTCAGTACAGTTAAAGTAGAATAAAGAGAAAAACAGCAATAACAGGCTAGCTAATACTTTCCTTCCACCTTAAAACAGCAGCAGCTATGTTGTGTTTCCTGCCAATATTGCATTGTAGCACTTTGAGATCACTTTGAGGTCTGTATAAAATGCTATAATCATGCTCTGGATGAGAAAGATTACTTCATCCATATCCATGTGTTTTTGCCCATTTAGATGATTAATAGTATATGATATACCCCGATAACCTTATACAAATGGGTATCAAACACTAAAATAACTCATCAAATTACTGACAGAAATATTTATATTATCTGGAAGTTTCACTTGATGACAAAAAAAAGAATCTGTGCCCTTTGTTGAGCTACAACATAATGAAAACACAGCAAATCAAAGATTTAAAGAAATTTACTTGTTGAACTTTTATATTTTCACTGCTATCTAGTGAGCAGAAATCCAGACTCATTTGTCTCTAAGTCCATCCATTTTCTAAACCGCTTCTTCCGTTTCCAGGTCGCAGGAGCCAATCCCAGCTGACTGCTGGCCAAAGGTGAGGTACACACAGGACAGAAGGCCAACCCATCACAGGGCAACACATAGACAGACAACCATTCATACACATGGGCAATTTTATAACATCCAGTCAACCTACTGCAGCCTTTGGACAGTGGGAGGAAACCGGAGCACCCAGAGGAAACACACACAAACACGGGGAGAGCTTGCAAACTCCACACAGAAAAGCACCCATGGCCAACCCGGGGATTGAACCCAGGACCTTCTCGCTGTGAGGCAACAGTGCTAACCAATGCACCACGGTGCCATTCATGACTCACCGTGCGAGTCATAACAGCTCCCCCTTGTGGAAAACATTTAGACTGCAAGGCAGGGCTTTATAATGACCTGCAGATTTCATGATTACCATTCAAATAAATAACAAATTTTAGGTATTTAATTTTTAAATAAAGAGCTCATTTTCAACACACTCATTTTCAACACTTTGTTCAACCTTGAAACCTGGCATTCACATAGATGTTACTTACAATAACATGTCCTGCCACTCTGCGAAACTTGCTCAAGAATGGGTTGAGGAACATGACAAAATGTTCAGGGTGTCGATCTCTGATCGAGCCTGTGTGGGATGTGCTGGACAAGCTAGTCTAATCTGTCAAGTTCCCACCTCACAACTTGCAGGACATAAATGATATGCTGCTAACATCTTGATGACACACACCACAGGACATCTTCAGAGGTCATGTGAAGTCCATGCTTTCATAGGTCAAAGTGTTGGCAGCATACTGGCAACCTACACAATATAAGGCAGATGTTTTTAATGTTATGGCTGATTGGTGTGTATCGTTCGTGTTTACGTTTTCTGATTCGCTCAAATCAGGCCAATTACCATTACACTCTTACACTGTCGCCTCTTTCTGAGGAATCATGCAAGCATTGCAAGCTCTAGAATACCCTAAAGGCTCCTTTACTCCAGGTTTAATAACTAATTTTAGGTCTTTAATTTTTAAATAAAGAGCTCATTTAAATAAATGTTTTGTATATTCCATACTTATATATACATAACCACACATTCAAATTGACTTCTGTATTAGTGAGATATTTTTTTATAATAATCTGTAGTGACCATGGACCTTGGCACCAATAACCTGCTGTTATTGGAAGAATTGTGTATTGTGATTATTAACAATAACTAAACTAAACTGAACAGTAATGTTCTGTGATATATAGATGCCATTTTATAGTATTTTGTTTAATCTTACATATTAATTCCTTGCACACATAATAAAATTACTGAAACACAAATCCTCCTCTGGGGATTTTTTTTTTCTTTTGTTTTGCTTGAAACTCTAGCCTCTATGTCTGTGTTCTTCTTGTGTTTATAACAGCTTTTAGTCATAAACCATGAACAATACTGATACTGCCCAGTATTTCACAAGACTTTACCTATTGCACGCATCTCATACACTAGCTTCATTCAAAAGCAGGAATCTCTCAATACCCAACAAGACGCATCTGATTAAAGTCTAACTGGACACTAGCTGGAGCTACTCAGCATGCAGTTGGCAGATAAAACTGACCTCAGAGCAGCATTCATTCAGACACATACAGCTGCAGGAGTTGCATTCATTTTCTCATTCCTTCTCTCTTGGATTTCTGTATCTCAACTTTTACAAACACACAAACATTAGACAAGCACAAATCACGCATTCAAAGGGAACCTGCAAAAAATTATATATTCTAAGTGTGGTCTCAGGAAAACAAAGGGACACAAGGGACACAAGGGAATCCCCCCCCCCACACACACACACAAACATGCTTTTGTTCTTGGAGACTGTTTAGTGGGTAAATTCGATGTGCGTCTGAGCTAGTTCCTGGAACGAGAGAACTCCACCTTGCAGTCATAATAACTGTTCTTTAAACGTCCTCTCACACCTGGACAACACAAACCCTCAACACTTCACTGGTGTCCACTGCGTTCTACTGGTCTTTTTATAAATACAAATAGACTAAGAATACAGATAAACACAGGACAAAAGTTTTAGGCACCTGAAAAAAATAATATTTAAAAAGCTGCGTATATATGGGCAGGAAGTATTTAACACCGCAAAAAAAACAAAAAAACAACAACATCGCTGCTGTCACATTTTAAGGCTGTCTATATTTTCTCCTCTTAACCATTAACAAACCTCTGCATGATGAAGCCCAGTACTAATTGTAGTTATCATCGATCATTAACTTGCCTTAGTGATGGATTGTTGGTGGTACACAGTGTTGAACCATTGGGAAACCTGGCATTCACATAGATGTTACTTACAATAACATGCCCTGAACTGGTATCCAAATTCCCCAGATCTCTGATCGAGCCTGTGTGGGATGTGCTGGACAAGCTAGTCTAATTTGTCAAGTTCCCACCTCACAACCTGCAGGACATAAATGATATGCTGCTAACATCTTGATGACACACACCACAGGAGGTGTGACTTCAGAGGTCATGTGAAGTCCACGCTTTAATGGGTCAAAGTGTTGGCAGCATACTGGGAACATACACAATATTAGGCAGATGTTTTTAATGTTATGGCTGATTGGTGTGTATCGTTCGTGTTTAAGCTCTCTGATTCGCTCAAATCAGGCCCATTACAATTACACTCTTACACTGTCCCTTCTTTCTGAGGAATCATGCAAGCATTGCAAGCTCTAGAATACCCTAAAGGCTCCTTTACTCTAGGTTTACACACTTCATCTCAACACACCAGCTCTTCTTTCTCCTCTCTCCATATGCCTATCCCTTTTCTCTCTCTTTTCCTTACCTCTGCTTCTCCCTTGGGTCGCTCTTTCTCTCTTTCTCTCTCTCTCTCTCTCTGCACAGACATGTCTGTCCAAAGCCTGGACAGGCCCCCTCAGAACCCGTTGTGTAACGTTATTTACATTTCTGTGCTGTAATTACGTCCGATAAGAGCATGGCAGCGATCCCAGTGCTGATTAAGAACAGAGCCTGAGGTTCAGATGGAGTGCGCCTCCCCCCCCCCCCCGCCATCATCACCCAATCAATCCATCTCTCTATTTTTCTCTTTTTTCCTCTCTCTCCCTTCTTCAGCACTCTCTTCAGACGTTTCTTCTACTACCCTCCATTATGTTGTTGCCCCATTGCTTTGTTTCCTGACTGACTCTTCTTCTCTGAAATGTATATAAAAAGAGCGGTGCCTCAGTAGGTAGAAGGTGGCAAAGAGGCAGATATAGGGAATCAGGAAAACTGACTGTGCGAATGATGAAAAAGTAAAAAAAAAAGCCTGCTTTGCTGCTAGGCTTCTGTACAGTTTCTTCTGCTACTAGAGGATATAAGGCTTACTTTACACACTTCTGTTTTTATAGCCACTGCAACACTGCATATGAATTGTGAACACTGCTAATATTTTATCACCTTACAAGCACAGCCCGGATATTCTCAACACTCATGTATATGCATAATGACAATACACTTAAAAAGACTGGCTGGTGAGTGACTAACACAGCATGAGAACTGTTTATCAACATATTTGTGTGTCTTTTCATAAAAACTGTTGTCTTAATAGAATATTCTCATCTGTCCAAACATACGCCATCAACTCGATGACTCTTTAATGGGTTAGCCAAAGCACAAAAAAACATTCTTGCATGGAATTTTCTTCATTGTCACCTAGGAAAGCAAACTGACACCTTTTTTGCATAAACATGCACAATCTTGCTGAGTGAAAGCATCACCCCAAGCCACTTTCTGCAAACCCTGCTGACAGTCTTGGGCCTAGAACTGTCTCCTCCCTGCAGACAGATATAGGAGTGTGCCTACATTGCCCTCTTCTGGGCTGACTCCGTCACTATCAGAGCTCTCAGTTGACCTGTTATAATATACCACCTGCTGGACAAACACTTAGTGGGTCAGAACAGTTTGCCACCATACACAGCGAATTTCCACTGCAATCCATCATTTCTCAGCTTGTACACTGCATAGGTCAGTGATGCACTGATCAGTGATCCCAGTAAAATGGCAGAGGTTCTTTTTCTAGAGGATTTTTTAGCTCCAGTCCAGACACTGCACAGGTTCAGATATTCTCTGCCACCAACACACCTGCCACATCTCACTAATAATGTTTAAGCTTTCATGAGCTGGTTCAAATGTGTTGAGGCAATGGGTCCCAAAGACTGGAGTTAAAAACCACTGGTCTATTGGTTTGCTTAAGGACTGGAGATGATTTAATTAGTACTGGGCATAAATCCCATACCTTGGTCTGGAAGCAGCAAAACAGCTGGGTTAGGTAGGGGTGTTTTCTAGCCAAGGCCAGGATGCGTTTTTCAGTCAGAGTGCAGTCAACATCATCATCCTGTAGGATTACATCTTTCTTCAGCACCTTTACAGCATACACCTCGTCTGTGCCTTTCAATTCTGCTAGCATCACCTAGGAGGAGACAGGAGAAACATTCTTCATACAATTAAATATTGTATAAGTTTTTCTTGCGAAGGCTTTGGAAGTTCTAATGTGTTTACCTTGCCGAAGCTGCCCTTGCCCAGTACTTTGATGAAGGAGAAGTCAAGCAGGTTCATCCTCTTCGACTGGACAC
>JBBPDA010000105.1:42622552-42634669 GCA_037974385.1 Arnoldichthys spilopterus | reverse complement strand
TACCTTGCCGAAGCTGCCCTTGCCCAGTACTTTGATGAAGGAGAAGTCAAGCAGGTTCATCCTCTTCGACTGGACACTCTTCACGTCTCCGTTCTCACGGCCCTCATTCCCTGTGCCCTGGAGCCCACCACCCATGGAAGAAGAGGAAGACTTGTGCTCCTGGCCAAATGACAAAGCTTTACGGATGCTTTCAAGTTCCGACAGCTCTGAGAGACAGAGAGAAATAAAGAGTTTAGGTATCACTGTCATCATTGTTACCTTCCTTCACTTATTATGTATATATAAGTTATACGAGCAGTGGTGGTGGTATGACTAGGCCCATCCAGTTTCGTCATTTGTCCACCCAAAATACTTGTCAAATTAATTTTCAATGTTGATAGGTTATTGATAAATATACAGAAAACCCATTCAGTTCTTTATTAATGTATGACTTATTCAAAATTCCATATTCAACATCACCCAATTAAAATTCCAGTTTAACCAATAATTATGTGACATTAACTGACAGTTACGACCTTGGAAGTGGAGGGAGAAAACAAAATGTAAATGCTTAAAAGACCATCTCATATGTGTAAGGACTAAAGGCATATTAAGGCAAATATTGCTTATGTATGTCTTCAAGCAGAACATGTAGCATTACATAAACACAACCACTGCTAACAGTTATCCCATTTTAAACATGGCTGATTGAATCTTGAGCAAAATGTCATATTAACATGTTGTGATATGAAAATAATGAGTAGAAGACATAGAACATAATTGTTTTTTAGTGTTTAAGAGTTTTTTGTGTTTTTCCCTGTTCTGAGATCAATCCTTAGCAAATTGCTCATTATTTTGTTAAGTACTTTGATTATGTTAGCCCCCTGCCTGCAGGAGTGAAAATGAAGGTTTGGCCCACTTAAGAATATGTTTTGTCCATCCAAAATGGCAGTCCTGGTGCTGCTACTGTACGCAAGGTGTCTGGTTTCTATGGCTGTGAAAGAAAGCTTTTCATTACCCTGGTCACAGGGTGACGTTGGAGCTGATTTGCAGCGGTCAGATTCCTCTAATGAGGCAGGCTCTGAGGTGGTTGGCTGGGCATCCTGGCCTGGAGTCAGCTGCAGAAAGACAAAAATATGAAACGTCCTCCTATTCACCTGTTCCAATCCCATTGCACTTTACTGTGATTACCATCCCACTCTACTCAGTCATCATCATACAATCATAATCATCAAAAACATTTGTAATATTAATTTATTAAAAAATCAGAATCATATTTATTAATGCAGGCTGCAAAACCTACAGGCTATTCATTCTTGTTCAGTTCATTCTAATGGTTTAACAGCTCAGCCCAGCTCAGCCCACCTCAGGCCCTGGAGTTATACTTGCCTTTTTTCTGCGTTGGGTACTGTTGGAGATTTTGTCTGGCGTCACTCCAAGATCAGACAAAACTTTTGCAATTCCTCTAGCGTCCACTCCACAGTTAGGAGCTACATTAGTCTCACAACGCCGGTGCACATTCATCTTACAGACTGAAACACAAACACATAGAGAGGTGTAAAACATCATGAGGTCATCTCTACAAAGTCATGTTTGTTATATTGATCATTTTTGTATGAATATTATACGTCTTAAATTTTACAGATGCAAAACTACATTTCCCATAATGTCTCACCTTTGCACTGCAGCCCTTGTCGCATCAGCCCCCACAGTAAAGAGCCGCAGTGGTCACAGAAGGTAGGTACTTTATAGTTGTGAATACTGAATTTGTGAGGCATGTTAACACTGAAGCGCTGAGAACCAACCTGTGCACAAAAACTACATTACCCACAGTGCTTGCTGTTCATCTGTATTTAGGTATTAGAGACTGAAAAAATGGCTGAAATCAGAGTGACCACTGACTTCTTCAGGAGTGTCATCCTTCTTTAGGCCAGGACACTTTGTGATGATGAGCTCATGGCATCGTTTATGGACCACACAGGTACACACTGCCAAGAGAGCGCACAAAAAACACAATGCAGAAACAATAAAATGCAATAAAACAACATGAAATGGTAATAACTAATAATTTGTTATAAAATACATTCTCCATTTGCATTTGCACATAGAGATCTTATGAAAAAGGAATCTTAGCATCCATGTAGAAGTGAATGCTGCCAACCTTGACACTGGTATCCCTGCTTTCCTAACACGCCCCTGCAAGGATGACACAGAAAACATGTGTTAGACAAAGCAGATCTAACGCTCTGTCAGCCTGTGTACACGTCTGAATTTTCCACGGCATAGGAACACAGCCAAGATTCTGCATATCCACTGTTGACCAGTAGATGGGGCCTTTAGCTAAAAAAAATCTCCCATGTCATCGTCACTAACTGGGGGGAAAAAAGACAACATTGTCTGGTGTCACACAGGCACACTGTTTACCAGTTATGCAAATTGACTAACTGTACAGCCTTGAAACTAAAAAAAGAAGCAAACACCAGACTGTCACAGCAAAAATACCAACGGCTGTCTGTCTGCGACATTAGCATATGTTACAGTCCATTAGGGCAAATGCACATATGCACAGTGGGGATAAAACCCTGTGTATATAATACACATTAAAATATCTTAAAGATAACAAAAATAATATTAAAATATAGTAAATGTGAACTTAATTTGGCTCACTACATGAACAGTACTGAAACAGAAAGAGCGAGTAAAAGAGAGAGAGACAGAGACAGAGACACATACACATAAAGATGGTGAGACCTAGCTTACCAGATGAAGTCTCTACAGTGGGAGCAGTAAGTAGGCTGTCTCAGGTAAGTGGCCATGAACTTGTGCCCATTAACCTGATGAACACGCCTCCGAACTGCCCCCTGGCGCTTTCGGGGCCGCATGCGCTCGCGAAAAACTCGCTCTTCATTTTCACTGGATGTAGCCGCTGTTAAACAAGCAGACAAAGGGGGTTTAGTATGTGTGTGTGTGTATATAATATAATATAATAAAATAATAATAATAATAATAATAATAATTAAAAACAGCTTTTAGTACATTCCTCATGTATCATGTTATAATACCAATATATATAATGGGTGCTGGATTAATCTCAGCACAACAATGTTGTTGACAACTGACATAACAGTGGCATGTTTATTTGTCTGGGTGTGTTGTACAGAGTGCATCCACAGCAGTGACACTGACATGGTATTGCCATGTTCGTGAATGTGAATATAGGTCACACAGCAAATGCTGCTGCTCAGTAAAGTGTGATAGCTTGGCTGAGAATAGTCCACCAACCAAAAATATCCATCCAACAGTGTCCAGTTCAGAAACTGACTGCTGATAAAGGACCAGAAGGTAACTTACAAGCTGTGCTGCTTCAGATAAACTATCATCAATGTGCAAGGTAAACAAACAGGTCAGATGTGTTTGATGGAAAAACTCCAGCAGTACTGAGTCTGAGTAGCACACACGTGCTCACACATACATTAACATGCCACTACAATGGTCAGTGTCACTCCTGTGTGTAGAATAATCCATCAGCCACTGAATAACTGCTCAGTTATGGTCCTGTGGGGTCCTGAATATTGATAATTTGCAAAAAGGGGCAAACAAATGATGCAGAGCACAATCTATAACTGTAAAATACGACATGCTCCTATGTGATCATTGTAATGAATAAAATGGACAAAGTAGTTCAGGTGTAAATCACAACTTTCATCATGATCCGATTCTTCCTCAATTATTTGAGCAAATGATCCGACACATTTTCTATACCTTCAAATTTGCAGTCAGTATGAATAATGACAACCTGCTACATTTGCATGAACTCACACATGCAAACAAATTATTACGTGAACATTTTATTATTAAAGGTCAAATGCAGCAGTGTAGTCATAAGCAAAAGCAGCTGTTCAGTGCAAAACACTGCTCATAGTAAAATGAAGTCAAATTAATTGTGCAATGAACACATTGATATTTACGTCACAACGATACATCGGATTGTGTGCTTTTTTGGTTAATGCATCAATACAGAGTGATACACCCATGCAAGCAAATACCTAACAGGGGTTCATCAATGTGAATATATATCATTAACCAAACTCTTATTAAACATACACTTGTTAAAAAAGACAACACAAGGAACAGTTTGATGTTAAAACTTGCTACAAATTGTAACCCACCCACCACACACGTACACAGAATGAGCCATGTCCAGCTGCAGGCTGGACAGAGGAAACACACCCGCTTTGCGCTGAGCCAAATTAGTCTTTTTTAAAACAGAGAGGTACTCAAATCTCCTGTCCTTAGGTCAACCCAGTCAGCGGAGAAAATGAACAAGCACATCTTTCATTTCTCTACTCCTCTCCTCTGTATGGCCCTCCCAGAGCTGTACAGAGTCTTGAGTGTATGTGTGTGTGAATCATGAGAGGGACCTGAGGCCCAGACCACCTGACCCACCATGTGCCCTGTGCAGTCATGTGCATTAACACAGGTCAAGTCATGTAGCCTGAGGGACATCACAATGCATGTTGCACAGCACTGACCTGCACGAGCTGTACGTGTGGGTGCAAATTAGAGAACTGGCACCAAACCCAGTTCTGCTCTGAGGAGAGGGAGCATAAAACTTCTGAACAAAACATTTTGCCTTTGAACTAGAGTCAATTCACTGTCCATTTGTTACCTTTGCTCCTCTTAGCGCATAGCACTGCGTGTGTGTAAAGAACGACTAAGCGATGTGGACAAAAGGTCACACTGTAATTTTATTGCTAAGTATCATGACTGTGATTAATTTAAAGAACTTTTGATGAAGACCTGAGTAAAGACTGACTTGCACCCAAAAATATTTACATTTGTTTTCCCCCAATTCATCAGAATACTCTCCATAGCACTCATCTGGAACATCAGTGATTGGTCAGGGAGCTTACAGCACCAGAAAGAAAACCTTTAAAAAAAATGTATTGAATTTACTTGATTCAAATGTGTATGTCCTTACTACAAGAATAAAAACACTCAACTCAATCAACCAATCGCTGCCAAAAGCTAGTAAGAAGAAAGAATTAAGTCATCACTTTTAAAAAACAGTAATGTTTTCATGTGGAAATTTAAACATTTGAATCAAGTATATTAATAATTTTTTCACTGTAGAGCCATGCTTAAGAATCCACAGAGTGGGGTTCAATCCTGGCTGACTTCCCTTGTGAACAAGTGCTTTAAGTCCCAACCCGAGGTAACACTTAGGTACCCTTGAACAAGGTACTGTTACACTACACTGCTCCCCAGGTGCTTTGCATAGCTGCCTGCTCCTCCACGTGTGGATGTGTGAGGTCACGTTTCATTGTGGTGCACTTTCTGTGTGATTGAGTGTTCACAATGACAAATAGTCACTTTCGTCTGCATATGGAAACTGTCTGCAGTATCACCATAGCAATGGATCCCATCCGTGCTCTGAAAAGCTGCTTTTGCTTATGACTGCACTGCTGCATTTGACCTTTATAATAAAATGTTCACATTATAATTAGTTTGCCTGTGTGAATTCATGGAAATGTAGCAGATTGTGAGAAATCATATTCATTATATTTCATACTAACTGCAGACCCCAGTATCGAACCAAATCAACTGAATCATATCAAATCAAATCACATCGAACCGACTCACATTACTACATATTTTAAGGTATCGAAAGTGTATCGAATCGCTAGCTAAAACAATCAATGTTGGATCAAAACGTGATCTAGTTACAAGGGCCTACGTTAATATAAATGATTCATTATTATTTATTTTTCTTACATTATTGTATTCTTTTTTCTAAGGTCTATTTATTACATTTGTGTAGTTTTATCTGCCTAAATAATCCATAATTCATTTTAGTCACTGTGCATTTGAGATGGATATATATAAAGGAGCTCTGTTCTGATTGGCTGCCCTGTATTTGCATCTCAATTAACAAGAAGTCTGGGCTGAAAAGCTCCTTATAACATCAGTGTGAATGGGGTGAAGCTGAATTGCTGTAGATCGAAATGGGCAGGCACATGGTTGTGATGTCAGAAAAACAATGGGTCTCAGTCGGCAACAGTTCCCAAGAAGACATTTCTTCTTAAAACCCACACGGTTTTCTTTCTTGTGATTGTTCTTAGGCAAAAACGGAATCTAAGCACATTCAAAGCAGTGCTAATATGTTTGTGCAAAAAAAAGTGATCATAAATTTGACATGTTTTTGCCCTTTTAGGACATTTCTCAAGAACAAATTTAAGAAAAAACCTTTTACTTAAGATATTAGTGATCTGAGTTTAAAATTCAATGTTGTTGTTTTGCAGCTTCTTTTTGTGTATATATATGGCCTGTATGGATTGGGAAATAAGCAATAATTCTTGAAACTTTAACAATGTTTACACACTACATCAAACTGTTTAGGTAAAAATTACATGATAAAATTATTTTCATGGTAAAATGTATAAATATGGACTTTTATACCTTTATTATTATTGTAAAGAAATAAAACATTTATTTTCAGTAAAGTACAAATTCAGAAAAGAATGAACAAATGTATTAAATGAATAAAATGTAAACACAGCAGCTCACTCTGTGTACAATAAATGTGTGACCAAAAACTGGTTTGAAATATCAAATCTAAACACATCATTCCATTTTTTTCCATGCAATTTCTACCAATACATGATTCCAATATTATGGTGCACCCCAGGTGGTTACACTACAATCACAGAGCTTTCAGAAACCATACTGTGTGTATGATCTGTTTCATGTCAGATACCTTTTTGAACACACCTTCTAAGAGTGTGATGGTGTGTGTGCTGTCTCTCTGTGTCATGTCAGCAATTTTCTGGAACACGCCTGGTGTTTGTGTATGTGTGCTGTGTGATATTTTGCAGTGAGGGCAGCTGCTGAGGAGCAGAGTAGCTAAAAGGGCCATTAGTGGGATAGATGTGCTTACATAACGCTGCTTTACCCATCTGCTTAGAGAGCAGGCTTAAGCACGGCCTAAGAACGCAGATCCACAAGCCAGCAACAATGCTCAAATAATAATATAGACAACAACACACCTACAAGCAGTGTCCTACACATACACAGACACAGTCATACACACACATGCACACACTAGGACAGGTTAGTGATGCAACTGAAGTGAACTGTAAAGTTTTTGCTTGATGTCAAATTATACAAGAGCTAAGACATGAACTGAAAGTGACTGTTTGCCACTGTCAACACACCCCATCACACAGAGATGGCAGTGGTGGTGAAGGTTGCAGGTTCAAACTCCAGATCCGTACAAGTACCACTGTGGTACCTGTGAGCAAGGTACCGTCCCCATGGACTGCTCCCTTGGCACTGCCCACTGCTCCTACATGAATGGGTTAAATGTAAAGGTCACATTTCAATGCTGTGTACTGTGGTGTGGTGTGTTCACAATGACAAATAATCACTCACTTATGCACGAACAGCACCACAACCAACTGCGGCATCGGTCTTTAACCCATCGCACATGGAGCAGCGGGCAGCTATGAACAGTACAGGGGGAGAAGTATGGCATCCTTGTTCAAGGGTACTTCAGTGGTAGGTGAGCAGGGACTTGAACTTGTGACCCTCTGGTCACAAGTCCTTAACCACTACCATTGCTCATGGCAGCCTAGTGATTGACAGTGTGTTACTCAGCGTCTATATTGCGTAGTCATATATTTATATATAATCCCAGTCATTTTCCATATTGTGTAGCCCTAACACACATAAAACTGAGATAACAACTGAAATGACTGTGTCTATGGCAATCAGTGTTTGTGGGGATACACTCTCACTGTCCATCTTCTTTATACCTATGTACCTCTCTCTCTTTCTCTCTCTCTCTTTCTCTCTCTCCTGATCACCACAGTCTCTACCTCTCTCTCCTGTTTTGTGTGTGGAGTGGAGGATGTGGTCTGCAGGAGGCTGATCTGATGAGAGGGCAGCAGAGTGGAGCAGAGAGCTGACCGCCCACAGTCAGACAGCCAGAGCAGCAAAGGGCTTGCGCCGCCCACACGAAACGCCACTCCAGCCCCAGACACGCCATGCACACGAGCACCACAAGCACACTCCAACCATGCCACGGCTCAGGTACACACTAATTAAAACAGCATTAATCAGACAGAGAGACAGAGAGAGAGAGAGAGAGAGAGAGAGAGAGAGAGAGAGAGAGAGAGAGAGAGAGAGAGAGATTGAGAGAGAGAGAGAGAGAGAAAGTGAGAGATTTCACACATCCGTCAGTGACCGCAGCACTTTCAACCAAAAGATTAGACACACAGATGCACACACACCACACTCAAAGAGAAGATGCCCAGCTAATGGCTTGATGGCACAAGAGCTGTTTATGATATGTGTCAAACTGGTGATGGGAGGTCAAAGAATGGACAAGCTGGTGCTTGTCACAATTACTTGATTAAAATTGATGAATTGACTTTGAAATTATTAATTAAAATGTATGCTCCTGATTATGTGACTAAGTGCTGACTTTACAATTGAAATGGTAAACAGTGAATCTGTAGGTCATTGTAATGTCATTATAGAAAATCAAGGAACGGAGAGAGAGGTCCAAAGAGAGGTTAGAAATGGTGTCAAAAAAACGAATTATATTATATTATATTATATTATATTTCTATACATATCCTTTTATGTTTTGGGGATCTAAACCCATACAAATGGCATAAGTAGAAATAAAATCAAACATTAGAAAAGAGTAGTAGATGTCAGCTTTAAGGAGGAAGATACATCAAGCAATCTGCAAAAATAATCGAACCCCTCAAGTGTAAATGGCTTGCCTCTAGTGCATCCAAGTCTTCATTCTTTAGAGTATGTTTGCACTGCATCACTCCTACTCAGGTTGTTTTGGTGAGAAATTTGCACTGACAGTGCAAAATTGGTACAAATTTATAGAAACATAAGAAACGTTATGCAAATGAGAACCCTGCCAGAGCAAATCAGTTCAGCACGAGATGCCACTGGTATGTAACATTCTCTAGAGGTGTGAGGGTAGAACGTTTTTTGGAACAAGATGGCAGCGGCTAAAGGCTACATTTAGCATGGGCTATATGAATCAGGCACGTGGCAGAGGTTAAACGCTAAATGCCACGTGAATTGTAAAATGTATATGATTAAAAGTGAAAGTTACTATTTGTCATTGTGAACACATTCAAGCACCACAATGATGTGCTTCAATGGGCAGCTATCAACAGGGCCCGGGGAGCAGTGTAGCGGGACTGTACCTTGCTCAAGGGTACCTCAGTGGTGCCCGGGCCAGGACTCGAACCTGCAACCTTCAGGTCCCAAAGGCAGCATCCAAACCACTAGGCCCCCACTAGTGTATGGATGGGCTTATTGTCTGTATCACCAAAATTGTATAATGTATGTCATATTAACTTCACAATTTTAAGGCTGTTTTAGAGTCGCTGACGAAAGCTCTTGTTTGGGCACAATTCCACATTTGACAGAATTTACTGAATTACCCCCAACTCTCTCTGTAGAACAGATAATCCATATCGCTGCAGTCAGTGGACGTTCAATTGTAAATTCCTATTTTGTAGGCCAGACGGACCAATGGTGCAGAAAGACGGTGTAGATGGCAACCCTTGTCACTGTTCTGTTCACACTACACAACTCTCTGACTTATGATCGGGAGTCTCGAGGTTGTGTTGTGTGAACAGTACAGCGATTTGACTGCCTTCAGAATCGTGTAGCATGAACAAGGCATTAGCTGAGACAAACAGACCAATGTGGATCATCATTAAAAAAATTTGGAACTAGCCATTGGCTAAGCGCTAACATTACCTGGGTGGCTGGGGATCCTTTCTTTGTGGAGTTTGGAATTGGGACCAGCCCACCCCTTGACCCTGGGTTGGGTGGGCAGCTCAGATAATGAATAAATACATCTCAGTGTTCTGGAAGACCTGATGATATCCACAATGTAGTATTTTAATGAATCATTATAAGGTCATATTGCCTACCTCCTCCTTAATTACAACATTGTACATTTGGACACATTATTCAAAATAATACATAATTAGCAAGTATGTGACCCTGGACTGGCCTGAACTGAAAGCTATGGTTTGCCCTGAAGAACCAGTGAATGTCCCACTCTTTCAGGCGTCAATCAATAACATGTTAATCATCACATCTCACAGCTAATAATGATCAATAGAAGCTAAGGGAGTTTAATGCAATTGTACAATTGAGAGAAAGATTGACAAAGAGAGAAAAAGAGAGAAATAAGGAGAGAAAGATAGATAGATAGATAGATAGATAGATAGATAGATAGATAGATAGATAGATAGATAGATAGATAGATAGATAGATAGGGGGGGGGCTTGTGTATTTCTTCAGTGTGTTGGCAGGGTCACAGAAGAGTTTACAAGGAGGAAAATCTCCCTCTCCCTCTCTCCTCTTACACACTCAAGGCAGCCTGGGGATGAAGAGAATAAATACAGTGACATGATGGAGGTGCTATGGTGTGTTGAGCTGAGATGTTATCTAACTAGCCATCTGGCAAATGGCTTTCACTCATACACACACACACACTCTCTCTGTCTCCCTTTTTCTCTCTCTCTCTCTCTCTCTCTCTCTCTTTTTCTCTCTCTCTCGATTAGAGTAGAAAAGGACAACTCCGCTGAACATGCACACAGAAGTCTTGCATTAGAAGTGTAAAAGATTCTTGAGGTGCAGTAAGTTCACTTGGGACATATGCATCATGTTATGCCCTGTCCTTTCACATGCATGCCTCACATCCTTACGCCTCTCTCTCTCTCTCTCTCTCTCTCTCTCTCTCTTTCTCTCTCTCTCTCTCTCTCTCTAGACCTTGCTCTTTCTCTGTCCCTCGAAACCTGTGAGCTCATAGACTCGTTTCCATGACGACCCCCGCAATCTAAATGATCTGAGCGCCAGGGCCGACCTGCTGAACAAACACAGGTAGAGACTATAAAAGAGCCTGCAGCAGCCCCCCCCAAACCCTCTTCATGGATCGATCAATTCAGCAAGTATAGAAAAGAAGGACGAAAGAGAAGGGAAGCAGAAGATGGGGGCTTGAGAGGGCTGGCAGAAGGGGGAGGAGAGAAAGAATAGATGAAGAAGGAGAGGAAAGGCCAATGCTTAAAGCAGACTACAGTTGCCAACTGAGGAAAAAGAGAGAAAAAGAGTGAGAAGGAGAGAGTTTATTTGTCACTGTGAACACACCACAGCACACAATGCACCACAATGAAATGTGACCTCAACATTTAACCCACCCATGTAGGAGCAGTGGGCAGATGTGAACAGCGCCCGGGGGAGCACTGCTTGCTCACAGATTTCTCAGTGGTACATGTAGTGGTCCGGGACTTGAACCGACAACCTACAGGTCACAGATGCAGCTCTCTAACGGTTACACCACAACTGCCCCATTCTCTCGAACTGAGAATAACTATAAATAGCACTCTGGCTCCAATGCCACCTCTCTTTCCCTCACTCACACGCACGGTTCCGCATATATTTGCATAGTAAATGCCGAGGGGCTCTGTGGGCTGGGAACACATGAACCCAGGGAGAGAGTTCAGGTGAGGCTTAACACAAAGTGGGCAAGATCACCCTGACTGACAGCTACGAGAACAGAGGGGGCAGAAGCTGAGTGCAGTTTGCAGGGGCAGTTGAAGTAACCCTTGTGTATACTGCTGTTCATCTTCATATTTAAATACTGACGCAGTTTAAACAAAACCTTTTATCTTTATGTTTTTCAATTTTTGACTTTTTCATGTGTTTATGTATGTGCGTATAATAAAAGTCACTTCCTAAAAGTATCAAGGTTCTAATCAATCACTGTTTCAGTGACCAGCACACACACCTCCACATATTCCCTCACCCATGCACATATACGTTTATTTAGAGGTAAGTGTGAATTGTGTGTATGTGTGTGTGTGTGTGTGTGTGTGCGCACCATAATCCATGGCTCAGTCTCACCTGCTATTTTGAGACCGTAAACCCTGGTCAGCCGACTCGCTGCACCCAACACAAATGTTTCCACTCATGCACATATGCATATGCCCCCCACACACACGCACAAACACATACACACACACACACACACACACATACACACATACACACACACACACACACACACACACACACACACACACACACACA
>JBBPDA010000105.1:42582014-42595878 GCA_037974385.1 Arnoldichthys spilopterus | reverse complement strand
TAACAGACCACAGTATGTGAGGCTACACAACTGTGTGTCTGATGTGGTGGTCTGCAACACAGGAGCCCCACAGGGTAAAGTTGTCTCCCCCTTCCTGTTTACCCTCTACACATGGGACTTCAGACACCACTCAAACAGCTGCCACGTCCAGAAGTTCTCGGATGATACAGCCATCGTTGGACGTGTATCAGAGGGGGATGATCTGGAGTACAGGGAAGTCATCACCAACTTTGTTGACTGGTGTGAGAGGAACCACCTCCAGATTAACACCAGGAATACGAAGGAGATGGTGATTGACTTCCACAGGAATGGGACACAGCCCCTACCGGTGAACATTCAGGATTTGGACATCGAGGTGGTGGAGTCCTACAGATACCTGGGTGTTCATCTTAACAACAAGCTGGACTGGTCACACAATAGAGACGCCCTGTACAAGAAGGGCCAAAGTCGTCTCCACCTGCTGAGAAGACTGCGGTCCTTTGGGGGGTATGCAGGACGCTGTTAAAAACTTTTTATGATACTGTGGTAGCGTCTGCCGTCTTCTTTGCAGTGGTCTGTTGGGGCAGGGGGAACTCAGAGAGGGACAGAAAAAGGGTCAACAAGCTGGTCAGGAGGGCTGGCTCTGTCCTGGGTTGTATAAGACTGTAGGGGCCCTAAGTAGCTCCTTCAGTTACAGACTGTTACACCCTACATGCAAGAAGGAGCTACCGCAGGTCCTTCATACCATCTGCCATCAGGTTGTACAACACCTTGATAAACAGCTGTATTTTTTATCTGTGCAATATACTGAACTTATTCATAATGCAACACAATCACTGGGTTATGTGCAACATTCTGTGCAATATCACTTCTACAATTTTACACTTTCTTTGTATTAAAAAAACAATTTGGTTAAGACTGGATGTTGTGTGTATATAGTAAGATTCTATTTTATTTTATAGTATTTTATTTTATGTATGTATATTTGTAGTATAAGGATGTGTATATATATATCTGTATCTTTCTTAGCTGCTGAAGCAATTTAATTTTCCCAACAGGGGATCAATAACGTACTATTCTATTCTATTCTATTCTATTCTAATGTCCAGCTGTACATTAACAGTAAGAATGTTTTGTCATTTTCCTACAATACTACCATTGTTTTGTTTAAAAGTGATGATATGCATTTGTATGTCTTGTGAAAGGTAAAAAACTAGCTTGACTCAAATATGTCTGAAGGCAAGAAGTAAATTTGGCCTGTGAAGGTGAGCACTTCCATATTCATGTCTGAGTTTTTGTCTGCATTTGTGGCTTTTGAGGACAAGCATGGATGTGTGTGTGTGTATGAGTATATGAATATAATTGGGTCATACAGACAGACGTGCAGCTCAAGTGTTTTTAATGGAGTATGTGAACACTCGTATGTCACCCCCATTGTTCCTTTCTCCAGCCTCCACAAGCCCTGAGCTACAGTACAGCACAGCATGTGACAATGACACAACCAACACTCGCATTACCACTGGCACACACCCATACTCAGCGGGAAAGCTGCTCAATGGCTAAACTAATAAAAAGGTCAAACCCCACACCTACCTATAACCTTTTAACTCACTGTTAAAATCCAATCTATTTTTTCCCAAATGAACAAAAATAAAATATAGACAAAGAAAAAAATAAACCTCACCTTATGGTTTGACCTTTTCACATATATATATATATATATAATAAATATAATTTGTCTTCTCTTAATGCAAAATTCTGCTGCATAGATAAGCCTGATAATACTTGTGGTGGGGTGGGTCATATGCTAAAATACACAATTTTACAATACACAATATGTCACAATATTTTTTTCTGATATTTGTCAGGATAGAACAGATAAAAAGAGCAAGTAGTGCCACATTTATTTTCAAAATATGTTCAGAAATTATGAATACAGTGATTTTTCTTCAATATTTCACACACCATGCTGCACTGAATTAATTTAACCAGGACTAATTATGCTCTTTTTTCAATAAAACATGCAGTTGGTCAATGTTCTGTCCAAACAGTAGATATTATAAAAATAAGAAATTTATTTATTGAGGAAAATGACCCAATATTACACATCTACGAGTGGCAAACGTATATGTACCATTGTTATCAGCATCTGGTGACCCCTATGTGCAGTAATAATTAAAAAATTTACGATTCTGGTAACTGATGATCAGTTAGTTATCAGTTAGTCTTTTTCCACTATAAGCTCTGAAAAAAATGTGACATATTGCCATATAATTTATTATGATAACAATAAGCATGATCATGAACATATTGTCCAGCTCCACACGTAGACAATGAAAGGCAGCAGTAACTACAAAAACATACAGACAAAACAGACACATATGGCACCTAAGGAGGAGTGGCCTATTAAGACAATAACATGAAGGAAATGAGGAGAGGGACTATGGAGAGAAGCAATGGTAAACTGACTAAAATACCCCAACAGTTCTGCAGATGTAGCCCCCCAGCGAGTCACTTCCTATCACTAATTACTTCTGCTGGATGGATGCTCCCTCCTCCCTCATTCAGCAATGGTTTGCATTATAAAAAGCCATTCCACAAGTGTTTTTACATGCTGATATGAAAGTGTGATGATATACTGCCCAAGCCTTATATCAGAGACAGCTTCAAAGACAGATACAACTTTCCTATATTAGGACCTCTGTACTTCAAAGGCTGTTCTACTTCAGTAAACAGGGCTGCGATGATTAGGGCAATAAAGAATTAGGTGACTGATGACATTAATTATGGCAAAAACAAATATACTACTCTATGTTTGTATGAATATTCTGAAATACTGGAATACACTACATGAAGTGTTGAGGGCAAATGTAGCTTCTATATTTTTTCTAAGCCTTTTAAAATCCAAGCAGTATAATATTCATGTAGTCACTACGGTTAGCGTAACTTTCTGAGCCATGTCTATACTTCTTGTTTATAAATCATGTCTAAGGATGCACTAATGTGAGATATGGAGGCTGATGTCGATTTTCCAATATTTTGTAAGAAAGTATCTTTCTATACTGATAGAATTCTAATCATGCATTCATAATCCTGACAAAAAAGGGTCATGAAAATCCTGTACCCAATCAGATCTCAAAACACTCACACCACTGAAAAGACGTTTCAATCTGCTTTTCTATCATATATGATTTAACCTACATTTCCTGACCACATACAATTACTTGGAATTGGTGTTAAACCAAATCACTGTGTGGATCAGTGACAAGTGCTTGTGCAGACTGTTCAACAGAACAATATTTTCAGTTTGCGAGTTGTCACAGACGTCCTTATTACTTTCAAGTATGTTCAAGATTCTAGACCCATGACACTATAGGGGAAGGCTATAGATTTTTTCTAGGTTTTCTTTTCATATTGTTTGTCAAGGAACTCCCCAGGTAAATGGCTGTATAGTGCATGAGCCCTGTCACTACAAATGTGCACTCTGCTACGCTGACAAGAGTGCAGGTAACATGTTCACAGTGTGAAAAGGATATATCTAAGTCAAGTTATGTCCACTATGCATTAGCTGAAGCCAAAAATGGCTTTTTCAGAGTGGTATCTCACTAGAAGCGATTTGATACATCAGGCCCGATAATGAAATAGTCTACAACGTAAGGTAAATTTTCCTTTCACCAGAACCAAAGGTTATGTTGTGCCCTAAAATAAGACAGAGCTTGCAGTGCAGCCAGAACCTTGAATGATTGTGGCATTGTGGCGATGGATATAGTGTAAGGAAACCACAGGAGGCAAAGTGGATTGATTTATCCATATTTTAACAATAGCTTATAGATTTGTTTATGTTATAATCATTAGTTAGGAGCCGTAATTTATATAGGTCACCATCTGGCTTGGGGACATGAAGTGTATGTGCAGACATTTCTCCTTTACTGGCAGGTGAGGACTCTCAACAGGAGGTCATGGAGAAGCGGCTAGGAAGTGCATGCTGCTGCTGGGCAGAAATGTGTTAAAGAATTCTGAGTGCAATCGATTACTATAAAGCATACCTCATTAGATAATGGAAGAGCATTAGACAAACAGCAGGCCATCAAATCTAATGCCATCATCTGTAGATAAAGCAACATCCAGGGTGAAATGCTGTTTAAGTACTTTTGTAGAAACCTGGATCTTGTAAAGAGCAGTGAGAAAAATACCCCAAAAACCACAAAAGAGGATTATAAAAGGTAGTAGTTATTTGAAGAAGAAATGGAAACACACAGGAAGGAAGCCCAGGAGAGAGAGGGGTATAGAGAAGTAAAAGGACAGCAAAAGGAAGACAATACTAGGAAGGAGAGCGAACGGACCAAACAAAGAAATAAAGTGAGTGGGTGGTAGTGCTGAGAGATGGGTGATCCCTTATTACCTCTGCCAGCAGGAGCATCTCCTTCTCACACATACACACAAACGCACACCCTCTCCCCCTCTGACTGTCCCATTAGACGACTCTCTATTAAAAGGCTGGTAAGCGAGGAAACTGATAAACCAGCAGATAAGAAAGTCTCTGTGCTGATAAAATCTGAAAGCAAGGGAGCATAGCAAACCTAAGCAATGGCCCTCGTGGTTGTGGACTGAAGGCTTGAGCGCTCCAGAAAGCGCTTGATGGAAGGCCTGTGAATTATTTAAGTTCATCCTGCCTCACATGACCAAGACAGGAGGCCAAGTCTTGCTGCTGTCTGAGACACATCCACAAAGACATGGCACCCGGCTCTAATTACCCCCATGGCTGGACTCTACAGAGACTGCCAACATGTGCTGCTCATAACCCATTCAGCAATAACCCTGAGTAAAAGGGTCAAAGCATGGCACACTCTTGCATGTATCCAAAGAGAAAAGCATCCAATCAGTGGAGTCCAACACACTGGTGTATAGCTAGTGAAGAAATCCCTGTGGCATTAAAATGATTGCCATCAGATGTTGTTGTGTTAAACTTACACATGAAACTAAAGTTGGTAAAGCAACAAATATAAGAACAGCAAAATATTGTTTCTGAAAAACAACCACTTTAATATTTCTGTGCACAAAGCAAATTCATTGTGTGAAACTTTTGCTGCATTTGTTCTAAGATCACATCAATTTCTCAAGAGAAATGTCCTACACAACAAGAGTAATGTACTAGGGCAATATGTGCCATTATTCTGATAAATCATGTTACAATATGCTTCTGGTCACGTTGTGGATATTGCAAATTCTGAAATGTCCACTAAACAAGTGCAGGTTTCATTAGAAAAAGAGCACAACTAGTCCACTTTAAATGGATTAAGTGCAGTGTGTGACATGTCGAATAAAAACCATTAGTGGTCATAGCTTATCCTTGTACTTTATTGTAGCCCAACTGGTATTTTATTTGCCCATTCAAACTTAAAAAAAAAACAACACTGTGACATCATGTATCATGGAAATTTCTTGAAATACCATTTGGCATATTGCACTCTATGAATAAGGTGGATATTTAAATTGTGAACTATACATTCTGAATCACACAGTTTCGTAGAGAATAAAGGTCTACCTTGTCCTGGGTGATATATTATCTATACCAGCATAGCAGTGTCAGGATCAGCAGAAGTGATAGATAACAAGCATATCGTAATATTACTTTCTATAAAACAGCCATATCCTTACTGCCGGTTTTGCAGTTTGTTTTACTTATTCAGAATGCTTTAAACATGGTATGCAAGGACTGAAAGTTGCCTGGAATATTTGTCATTTCTTGGGTCTTTCATGTAAGTAGTGGGCAGGTACAATCTAAGGTACAAACCTTCCTGTGACTTTTATGACAGAATTTCACAAATCAATTAAAATAACACCGTACACAATGTGTATTGCACCAAGGCTGGTCAAAATGGCCAATAATTGTGATAAATCATGTTACAATACGATTTTTGTCTTCCAAATACATAAAAGTACAGTGAAAGCCGCAGGTTTCATTACAAAAAGAGTAGTAATGTACGTTATTTATTAGGTCTTTCATTTGAGTGGTGTGCAGTGTAAAGGTTAATAGTGGCTAAAATTTATCTAAGGTATAAATTTGCCATAACCTTTTACAACAATATTCCTCAAATAAATGAAAATAACAACCTGTGCAAAACATGTTAATGTTAGTCTGTTTAGCTGTATTGCTGAGTGAAGAGTGTTTTAAACACATTTTAAGCGAAAATAAAAACACTGTCAATCATCATCTGATGTGTAGTTAACTGTAGTCTGAGATGGTGCAGTTCTTTTTAACGAAGAAGGAAATAAGAGAGTAATATGAAAAGAACGGCTGGCCTCATGGGATTAGCATTTAGCTTAGCTAAAGCCTAGAGACCTCATTTGGTTGGCTGCATCAGACTTCATTAACTAAAATCCAACAGTCCCTGTTGATCACAGATGTAAACAAGTGTATGCATAAGACATTCAAAGTAAGATGCTGGAGCATAAAACAGCATTGAGCACCATTTTTTTTAAAACCTAGAAATGCCATGTATAAAAAATACATGCATAGAGTCGGAGAGTGATATTTAAAATAGCTTTAACTACATAATATTCTGTTCTGTTTTTATTCCTTTTCATAATAAAAATATTTCAGATATAAGTCAGTTTATTAAATATGGTTTAAATATGGTTTAAAAATTGTGGCATCACAAAATAATAAGCTACTGTTTATTTACAAAACATACAAAAGCTTACGTAAATCTAGAAAGGTTTTATTTGGAATATGTTTGTGTGTAAAAGCATATAAGTGGGTATGCCATGTAGTATAGCAAAACTGAGACAATTTTTATGAAGTGAAAGTGACTATTTGTCATTGTGAACACACTCAAGCACCACAACAAAATGTGACCTCTGCATTTAACCCATCACACGTGCACATAGCACCCAGGGAACACTGTAGTGCGATGCTATCTTGCTCAAGGGTACCTCAGCAGTGCCCAGGCTGGGACTCGAACCTGCGACCTTCAGGTCCCAAAGGCAGCGCCCTAACCACTAGGCCACCACATCAATTTCTGACCATACCACTCACTTTACAATATATAAATTCCACATAAATAGTAAGCTCTTTTATGGAAATATACTTTTACAACATTTATAATAATATGCAAGTTTCTCTTTGGTGCCATTTTCAGAGAAATAGAACAGAAAAGACCAGTCAACACAAGCTACACCAGGTTTGTAAGACATTCTTTTAGTACCAGTTCTTTAGCTTAATTAACAGTATATTTAACAAATTAAATACTGTCTGATACCATAATACTGTGATATTTTTGGAAACGTTTATGGTCTACCAGCACTAGGTCTACCTGTGCACTCTTCTGTGGTAGTGTGCATGTATGTTGCCTCTGAGAAGCTCAGTGATGACTCTCACTGTTGAGCAATGAGGGTTTTGTCTGTAGACGTCTAGCCACAATGCACCACTGGCCAAATGTATGGGCGTACTGGCCCACCACCGCCTACACTGTTTATCCTGGCTATGGAAAACTGGGCTCTTGTCCTCGTAGCTGAGTTAGCTGACTAACTCTGACAAATACTGGTTCTTTGACAGCCTGATTTTTTGTTGTCTCACAGTTTCCAATCCATCAGTAATGCTTATGTACGCTTAAGCTTAAATATGCTTAATGCTTTAGCTTGAAGTGTCTCCTAAGTAAGTCCAGCCAACCTTGTTTCAAAGTCACCCAGCTAATTAAGCTATCCAGCGATGAGAAATGAGGCTCCGTAGCCAAGATCATGTGACTCTGTATACTGGGTGTGTTTTCATGGACAGCTGCTAATGTATACACGCAGTCGCACTCAACACTAAAAAGCCCTACGAGGAACAGCCTTGAGAATGTCTGAGAAAGAACCACAGGCAGTGAAGGAGATGATGAGCTTGCTGCTTCAAAGAGAGATGTGTTAGTGGGTATAAACGATGGGGGAGTGCAGAGTTGGAATTGATTTCCTCCCCTCACTCTCTCACTTGACACATTTGCAGAGCAAGCTGCCAACGCAGAGAGGGGGAAGCCTTACCAATACAGAAACATGATCAATACATTCTGACCTTTCCCTGGGTGCCTAACACCAGAGCTCTCCTGACTGTAGCCCCTCGGCTGGAGCTGAGATTATGTAACACCACAGCGGCTCATCATTCCGAGCCTGTTTTTAATGCAAATGTAGTACATCTCACACTATGCTTTTTCCCCCTATTTTCTACAAACTCACTTTAACACATGCTGAGGCCAGTTATCCTTGCAATTCAACAGTAGATTATAATTTGTAGATTGGCCGGTCACTGTGCCAGTGTTGTGCCAAGATTAGATATGATGTTCCAAGGAACATGTTATGACAAAAGCAGATGCTATTTCATTCTTCTCCATATTTTGACCTAACAAAGCAGACATCGGCCATGTAACCCTACTGTCCAGCTTGATTTAAAGACCTCACTGCTGTTATAGGCCTCATAGTCTGGTAGCATTATACTATAGGCCTAAACATCAGGTTATATGTGGAGGATAGAAGCTTGTATAATCTGTCCTTTCTGTGCTCGGCAGGTCCTAACCCATATTTGCCATGATGGCACACTCCAAGTGAGGGTGACTGGCAGGCTGCCATATTTGCAATAGGATCAGCGCTACGTGGATGCCTGGGTGAGATGCAATCAAGGTACGGTCTAAACTGTGTTCCCTGTCGCTCTTCACAGTTAATGTTTAAATTTTATTTTAAGCCAAATATACAAGTCCTTCCCCATCTCTTCATTTATCTGCCTAAAGCCAGAGTTCCTCTCTTAAGTCTTGTAGCCCATCTGCACTAGAGCTTCATGTTTCCCCTGCACCTGAGTTACACCAAGCTATTCGTAAGTTAAGCAGGAAACTAAAACCAACAAAAAAGGTGTGCAGGTGGACTACAGGACTGAAATGTTGATTTTTTTTTTTTTACTTTCAAAAATTAGGTTCCTACATCATTCTTGGCTTAAACTAACTGTTCTAGAAATAAAATTAAATTGCTTTAAAGAGTTTTACATTATGTCGATGGTTTCACTTACTGATCTCATTTTCAAAAACAGCTCTTTAAAGAGTTATCCACTGAAAAGTTCATTAACCAAAGGTGGCTCCAACACTTTTGGATACTTTTAATTGAAGTGTTAATTGATTTAGGAGCAATGTTTTCCAGCTCTAACCTTGTAGTCCATCTGCACTGTCCTGTTTCAGGTTTCTGACCTGATGCAGCTCCAGAAGAACCTGATCATTTGCTCGACAATTGGCCAACAACATGACTCAAATGCAGAGAAAACACAAGCCAGCACTTTGCAGGGAAGGTGGGCCACAGGGTTATAGAAGGGAGACACTTAACTAAACTGTGCAGGTGTTTGACATCAAAGCTAGGTTCAAATCCTGTAGACCTTATTTACATCCAGGTGTGCCACATCTGACTACCCGTGTAAGCAAAAAAAAAAACAGCTGGATCTGGCAGAAATGTGTGGATATTGCTCTCAGGTGATGCAGCCACGCTTAGTTTGTTGTCACAGTAGGGGAACCCCACCCCACCCCCATCAGCAGCACCACCACCACCACCACCATCATCCCCCAAGTGCTGAGGGCTTGGTACCCCATCTCTCTCGGTCACTCTCTCTCTCTCTCTCTCTCTCTCTCTCTTTCTTTCTCAACCTTTACGTACCCAGTCCTCGAAGTGGCGGCTGCCGTTCTGCAGCAGGTCCTCGAACTGAATGGTGCAGTTGGCCACGAAGTCGTCGTAGCCGATGGGCGCGTCGTGGAAGACGGACAGCTCGATCTTCTTGCCGTCGTACACCTCGGTGACGAACTCGTCGTTCCACGCGGGGCTGTTGGTCTTTTGCTTGGTGGTGGTCTGGCCCACGCGCCAATCGTCCACGTTCAGGGCGATGTACGTGTCCAGCAGGAAGCCCTGCGTGCGGGCGCCCACGGCGTGGCGCAGTGACCACGGGGTGGGCTTCAGGTCCAGCGCCTCGCACACCTTGATCTTCAGCACTCCGTTGAACACCACCATGATGAGCCCGTGCGGTAATAGAGAGAAGAACGCGACCGGTTGCACTCACGAAGCGGGTTAATCCACCGGCTCACATGGAGAGACCATCACGGCAGCGGCGGCGGCGGCGGCGGCGGCAGCAGCAGCAGCAGTGTGCAGCAATGCATTTAGTGGGGGATGCTGGTCCGCTGTGTGGGTTGGACCGGGGGGCACTACAGGTCCCTTCCCAGGATAACGAGGGGTGGCACAACTAGCAGAGCTCGAGCTGATCCCCCAAAGAGCCCACGAATACACACAGAGTGCAGACAGCGGGCAGGAGAGGAAAAAGCAGCGGCTCCTTGTTTTTGTGTTGCGTGGTCCGTCGCTGGCAGTAGACGCTCAGAGGAAGCCCCCCTCTGGAATAAGGCAGGGGTCGATCTGAGTGCGCGGTTATGGAGAGCAGCGCGCGTGAACGCACAAAGCCATCGCGCCCGCTCGCCAGGAGCTCAGTGCAGAGGAAATAGCCCAAACGTGAAGGTCTTCCAGTGGGCGGTGTGTGTGTGTGTGTGAAAGAGAGAGAAAGAGAGAGAGAGAGAGAGAGCTGATCCTCAGCGCGCAGTCATCGGGGCAATCCTCCTCCTCCTCCTCCTCTTCCCCCTAGTGGACTCCTGGCAGCCTGTAGCCTGTAGCCGCCCGCTGCTGTATCTGTGTGTGTGAGTGTGTGTGCTACTGATGGCAAGATCGACTCCGCTCGTCGAGCCGCCAGTGTCCGCGCGCTCTCAGTGGGCTGCTTCCTGCAGCCTTCCTCCCTCTCCCCCTCCTCTCCCTCCCTGCGCTGCGCCTGGGCAGGAAATGCGCAAAACACGTCAGCTGGGTTAAGCCGCGCCGCGTCCAGCTTGGGCCGGATGGGGGAGTGTGTGCGCAAGCACACACACATACACACTTCTGGCTGAATGTTTTTGTGTTGTGGGTGTTGGGGGCTAGTGGTTCTGTGTTTGTATGTTGGAAGGTGGGCTTGTGTGTGTGTGTGTGTGTGTGTGTGTAAGTTGAGGTGTAGTGTACGCGCGCGTGTTTTAACTGTCTGTGATGTCCTCATAATGATAGGAATACACGAAAATCTGTCAAAGTGAGTACATTTTGCTGGTCTTCACAATTAGCCATGCTGTTTTCCCAACAGATAGATTGTCTTTTGTTTACTGAGGTTAAGGTTGGGTTTAGGTGTTGGGGTAGTATTACTGAAATACAGTCTTACAGAAATCAGTGCAATGTACTCACAAAGATAGCAATACCAACCTTTGCGTGTGTATGTGTGCGTGTGTATGTGTATGTGTGTGCTTGCTATTAAAGATAGGAGGTGTGTCTCGTGGCACTGTACTTTCATACAGTCTTCAGTCATGAGAACTGGGCATGGACTGTACAGATTATATGGTATAATCAATAATTACATATTTATTAAAATGATTATTAGCAAAATTCCTAGTCATTAAGGCCCATAATAAACTGAGCATACTACGTTCAAGATTTTTTAAAATAACAGTAATCATAAATAAATATTATAAAATAATTAATAAAACATTACAGTAAAAAAAATACTCATTAAAATATTCCCAAATTGTAACACTTTTAAATATTTTGTTTGTGGTTTGACACCATCTAAAATTATGTAGGCCTATAGTTTAGGGGATGAATGAAGGACCATCATGAACCTATAATGCTAAAGGTCCTTAGGGAGTTACTCTTAGGTGGAGCTCTACGCAGCACCCTCTAAAAACTCTGCTTAGCAGTTAAGCATACACCCTACAGCCGGGGTTTGTATTTCAGCTGTGCCACGCGCCACCCAAGACTGGATGTCCCATAGGACGTAATATGTGTTTTTATTGGAAGTATCACTTTGTCCCCTGTTACAGTGTGATAGGCTGTAGCATTCGAGCAGCTGGCTTGTATGTTTGGATGACTGAGGTAGAGACAGTTAGCTGGAGGGCTCATCAATCTGTTGAGAAGGCATTGTGGCAGGTTTCATATGCAACCCATAACGCATTGACTACAGACTGAGAGCAGTTTCTTTCGTTGCACTTTACTGACCTCTAGTGGTCCATAAGGTCTCTGCATTGCTCTTTAAAACGGAAGCTTTTTTTCAAGCAGGCTCCTGACTTGTTCCTGGGAATAAACAAACTGGAGAAAATAAGCCCCTGAGATCCGGATCAGACTAATTGCTACAAAAGGTCTAATGATTAAAATCACTAATGCAGTTGTTGCATTATTGCATTTTTTTTTTTTAGTAATTTTCTGTTATATTACATCCAGAATTGACTGACATTGTATAATTTACCCCGTGTTAATTGATTCACTTGTGATATTACAACACAAAATGACAACTATAACTTAATAGCATAAAGCTATATTGAGGTATGAGGAAAGTTCATACATTTCAGGCTTTTTAACAGAATATTTGGATGAAGTTCCATTGCTGTTCTGTAGGGGGAGGTGTTGGGCACAAGACAGAAGTGGCTTCAGAACGGATGCCGTTTCATATTTGTCCTGTAGGGGGAGGTGTCGGACACGAGACAGAAGTGGCCTCAGAACTGATGTGTTCTCTTCGTCGGTCTCTCTCTCGCTCGCGCACTCTCTCTCCCTCCTTCTATCCCTCTTTTTCTCTCTCAAGGTAAATGGCAACTAAAGTGTGGAACAGAATTACAGTCCTGTTTCAGATGGGATACTGGTGGATATATGGGTTAATCTTTAATAGGCTTTTGAGGAAAAAAATATGTTGTGCTCAAGATCAACCTAATGTACATATCCTAAACACATTCAGAAAGATTGATGCCCCATCCAAGCACACTGAATGGGTTGGAATTAGTTCCAGTCTTTGTTTGACCTTCTATCTCAGCTTCATACCTTTCCTCTTTAACTTGGGAAGATCAGGCAGGTAATGTTTATTTGTTTATTTATTTATTCTTTCAGTTATGGAATAGGGTATGATTGTTGCAGTGTTTCTATTAAATGTATTTATACTCTATACATGTACTAATTTCCTAGCAAATACACAAAAAGAAGACGACTGATCAGCTGATCAGATCATATTCCACCATAATCATAAACATGCGAACTACAAGGTTGGATAGTAGCACTGTGTGTAGGTGTATTGGGTATATATCTCCTGTATTCTCTTTAAATTTGGTTAGATTTTGTTATGTACAGACACAGCTGATTTTAACCAAATTTGAGACCAATATTTGCTGTTCACTGGCCAAGCACTAAAATAACAATAACTAGTCAAATTTTAAGCCAACCAAAAATGGTCTTTTTCCATCACAGAAAGACCATTTCTAGCACCTTTACAGAGTGTAAGAATTACTAAAGATGGACTCCTTGTCATCCACACTGATGCATTTTGAGGTCATTGTCACTGTAGAAGTTTTCTAATTTTTTCTTTACTCTTTAAAGGAAGCTCTCTAATTACTTCTCAGTTTTGCTCTATACAGAAAGGTTCCCCGATCTCTTCTCCACTTTACTCAGAGAAGTGATGGGGGAACTTCTCTATGTGGAGAAAAGTGCATTAGGAATCGACTCCATACGGAAACATCCGCTTACTTTACTTTGTCATTTCTTCTGTGCGGTTCCATCCACTATGCTTACATGTGGGTACCTAAATGGTCACACCAGAAATTTTATATTTATATATCTAATACCTATCTCTCTGTTCTTGTTGTTACATCCACTGTAGTTTAGTCAGGAATATTATGCTCAGTCAACTGCTGGTTAATGTTTCACCATATGAAGCTTTAAAAGAGTAGCAGATCTTTGTCAATTAATAATATAGTGAATGGAAATACAAGTTTTTTTTCTTGGAACATAATGAGAAAAAGTCATGTTGCATCTTTAAACTGATATTATTATTATTATTATTATTATTATT
>JBBPDA010000105.1:42555435-42576689 GCA_037974385.1 Arnoldichthys spilopterus | reverse complement strand
TTTTGTTCAATCAATCCCTGTCCTTCTATCTGTCTTTAGTTCTTATGGAGTGACTCAACTGGAGACCAAAACCTGATTAGTTGATTTTTCATAACATAAAGTCATAACTAAGCTGGTGGGTAATGCAGAGTTTGAGTAGAGCTCGTAAATTTGAATTTCCAACCTATGGCTAGAAAAATCAAAGAGAATGCATATTCAACTGGAAATTCTTACTTACGCAGTTGGGATGGTGTTCTCACCACTAAATTTAGGATATGGTGCCAAATTCAAATCTATGCCAGTCCCACAGGGTTACCACAGAGATATCACAGAGAAAAAGAAACTGTCTGGATAATTTTCATATCGTTTTAATCTTACTGTTTCTAATCAAACATTAATTAAATTAGAGTAGTATTCCAGTAGTACTTGCCTTAAATGAAAAAGAATGATTTATTGAGAGCAAGTTCATTGACAGTAAGGGACACCCACACACCCACACACACACACACAACCGAAAACAGTGTCAGATCCTGCTCTTGGTCCCCTGTGAATAGCAAGGGGTTTGCGTATCAGAGGAAACTGAAACCTCCATTAACACCTCCTCATTAGCATACTTTAGACCCATCAACACAACCAGACAAACTTGTTTAAACATGGAACGTCTCTGTACACACAGAACCTCTTCCACACAAATATAACCCACTCTAATCCCCAAAGACAATAATGCAAAAGTGTCTCCATGCTATTAATTTAAAGACCTGTATGATGAAATGTGTTGCTTGGTAAATGGGTTCATGCAGTTCTTCAGCTGGATTCTGAACATGGCTGGAATTTGCTTTGGCAGTAAAAGTGTCACAGTGTAAAGGTCAGATGCCATGTTATGTGTCATGTGCAAGTTCCCCCTGAAAACCTTGCTCTGCTTATTCCTCAGATTGCTCCCATAACTTTAAGGTTAAACATGCTGACCCACATTAGGCACATGGAAGAGGGCTGTTAGAAGAACAGCTGACCCCAGAACAAGAAGTCAACTGGAGACCCCTAATCCTGACAGACAGTCATGATAGAAAACAAGTACAACTGATGGAATGTGCTGATTTTTTTCAACACATACGTTTTACAAAAGTAAACATTTCACCCACTTAAAAACAGTCCCTAGAAATAAAGGTCATATACCTGAACAAAACTACAGGGCTTTTTCTATCATTTATTTAACAAAATTATTAACAAATATGCATATAAATTTGTAGCATTCTGCATAATTGTCCCCCAGTTTGCTAAAAATGTATAACCTCTCTTTATCAAAAATTCCCTCAGTTGAGTTTAACATGTATGAATGTTTTCTTGCATGCATGTGCATGTACTGTACCCTCTTTGAATCCCACACAACATTTCAATGGAGTTCAATAATCATACTCAATCTTTTTAAGCCATTCCTTGGTGGATTTGCTAATGTACTTAGGATCATTATCCTATTGAAGGATCCACCTCTGTACAACTTCAACTTTGAGATATATGGCCTCACATATTCTTCAAGCACTCTTTGATATGAAGCAGAATTTAGAGTTAAATCAGCAACTGCAAGATTCCAGGTCCTGAGGCAGCATCACAACCTCAAACCATAACATTTTCCACTGCCATGCTTGGCACCCCACAGCTGCTACGGTGTTTTTTCCCTAAAAAGCTCTCTTTGGTCTGTGCCACACATGTTGTTGAACCAGTTGCTCACCTGCGTGGTGGTGAGCCCTGTGGCCTCAGCCAGCTCCCTTTTTTCTCGGGGTGAAGGGTAAGGGTTGTGGGAGTACCACTCCTTCAGCACGCAGCGGCTCTTCTCCTTAAAGCAGTAGCTGGTCTCCTCTCCGTCCCAGATGGTGCGGGGCAGGGGAAACTTCCTCCTCACTCTATATTACCTATCTATATTACATACTGTTACTGTGGCCAAACAACTATCAACTATCTACATTAATCCAAAAAGGCCTGGTCTTTGCCAATATGTTTTCTGGCCAACTAAAGCCTTGCTCAAATGTTCTTTTTGAGAGTAAATGGCTTTTACTGGGACACCTCCCATGCAAGTTTGTTTCTTTTTGATTGAAAAAGTATGCATTTTCATATCAACAGTTGCAAGAGTTACTTGCTGATCCTGTGATGAAAGTTTGGGGATCTTGGAGACTTCTTTTCACCTCACACGGTCAGTTTGCTGAAAAAATCATTTACCATCCATACCACTTGTACAAGATTTTGATTACAGTTATTTGAAATAAATAATTCACACATATTTTTAAATCCCGTGCCAGGAATCCACAAGCTTTATCTGAAGGCTTTGGGGAGTTCTTTATATCATCACATCATGACGCCACAGACTTTAATAGCAAAGACAAAACTAGACTCTAGATGTCAGATTTAAATGAGACAGGTTCCACTTGCAAGAGGTTCTAATCAAAATCAGTTCATCTGGATCACCTGAACTTTTTGTAACTGATGTGATTTTTACTTAAATTCTGAAAATTACTTACAAATGTCAATTTTATGTTATTTGTTAGAGTTTTTATCTGTAAAGAATTTAATGTTTGCTTATTCAAATATGTTGGGCAAAAGAATCAGAGTTTTTTCACAATTTTTAGATAGATTAGATTTAAGATTTTGCTTGTTCAGCAGAGACAGAATGAAGCTTTCTAGCATCAAGTGTTGTGTGAATGAGGTCTGATATAAGATTAAATATCAGCAGCAATGCCTGCCCAGTCTGAGCATATGGACACATTCTTTACATGTATAACAGACAAGATAGATACTTCCAGACCAGGGTGCCCATCTGTTAGAAAGCAAGCAGCAATGCCCACTCAATAAACACTTGGGAATGCGAATGATCAGGTGCTCTTAAGAACTGTGGAAATGTTTGATTTATCTACAACAGGTGACACTTATTATAACACACATAGTGACCAAACCGACAAACTACAATATATTATAATACATTTATAAGGACTATATTATAAACATTAAGTTTTACACTTGAATTACAATTACACATAGGGCTTGTTTGTATGATTAGTTGATGGATTGAGGGACTTTCAGAGGTAACTAAGCATGAGAGAGAGTGTGGGGAGAGAGAGAGAGAGAGAAAGAGAGAGAGAGAGAGAGAGAGAATGAAAGATACTGCTTTGATTACAGTCTGAGAAGCATGTTCCTGCCCAGACGCTGGCGGTGTCACTTCCCTATGCATGCACATTTAATCCCTCTGCCTGCCAGGAGGATGGAGGGGAGAAACCTGATCACCCAGGGGGCCAACAGACAGGAGGACAAGAGAAGGAGAATGAGACAGAGCCAGAAAAAGAGAGAGAGAGTGAGAAAGACAGAGGGAGAGAGAGAGAAGCAGGGAGAACAAGCACTGACAAGATTTATAAGGTAGCTAATGGCATTGCAATATTCTGTCTATCATCACTTATGCATTTAGCCGAGTGGTAGTCGGGTTAATTGTGAGTGTCCTACAATTTATTGTGAGTGGTGCAGCTACTAAAACTTACTGAAATGTATTCTTTCATTTTTCTTGAGGACGTTTTATAATCGAAGGCCACAGGAACACCAGCCCTCAGCTAGGAAGCTAGGAAGAAACTTATGAACTTATGAGCCCTCGTCATTCCTCACCATTCACACACACACACACACACACACACACACACACGCTTAGCAGCAGCCTCACCCGGTGCTATCGGGTATCGCGTCCCTCCAGAGAGGGAAGGTGAGCCAGCTTCATGAATCATTTAGAGTGTGCACTGTGAGTGGAGGTCAGTGTGATTGCTGAGTGTAGGGTGTCTCTGCCCATGGCCCCCACACAACTACCTTGATTTGAATAGAAAAAAAGTATTAAGCCACGGCGTGGTCAGCAATGGGCCTCTAGCGAAACAGAGCACAACAGAGCTGTCTGGATTAACCGCGTTTTCCCCCTCACTTACAGCCCACTGAAACAAGAGACAGGTGCAGACGGCTACAGAGCGCAGGTTAGACTGACCACTCCTACTGCTCTAGAACAGGTAGAAACAGAGCTTTTTCAGGCAGCCAGACCCAGCAATATCAAATCTACACTCATCTTCATCCAACTGCTTGAAAGGCTGCTTGAAAAATCTGGACACAAGACTGATACAGAATGAACAGATTTAAGAAACACCCTGTCATCTTTCCTTACTATTTTTTTAATTAAAGACATGATCATGTACATGAAGAACTTACATTTACCTTCTATTTACATTCTATATTGACAGGTTGAGACTGCATTTTCAACCTTTTCTGTTTCTTTATAAATAACATGAAAAATCTAAATTATCAAGATGCTTTTCTATCAGCAAAATAAGACAAGAAATGTATAAAACTATGCTATAATGTCTGCCCTTTTAACTCTCACACACAAGTATGAAGTCCAGTGAATGTCCACACCTTTAGAACAGTTATTTAGTTTCAATGAGATATATGTGTAAATAACATAACATTTCAACATACTCTTTATTGCCAAAAAGGAACCCTGATATTATGTTCCTGTAAATCCCAGACTCTCTATAACAGCTTCATGTCTATTTTCACAAGGACTGCTTATTAAAAACATTGTAATTTCATAGCACAACTTCATAAGTTCATGATGAATACACCAACAGAAATAGTCCAAAAATAAAATAAATTATAAATACACGTAAATAATTGGAATGAAATTTTATAAAACTTCAATTAAATTTACAAAATAAAATAACAAATAAATACAAATCAGAATTAAATTTGATAAAACTTCAATTAAAAGTTATAATATTAATCTCTTTTTTTAGGAAGGAAAACAGATCCACTTATTATTATTGGTATTATTATTATTATTATTATTTACATACACATCATTGTCTCTGAGACCTTAATGAGAAAGTAAAGGAAATCTGAACAGAAGATAAGACATAAGCAGTTGTCTATATTGTTATCGCTCCAAAAAAAGGGGTCTTAAACTGGTAACGTTACAGAAAGCAAACTCATCCCTGACTTAAATGTTAATGTGAAAATATTTTAAGCCAAGTTAGAGCATTTATATAGGTCTGTTCAGCATTACACTTTTGCACAATGTAATGTAAATTCGCTGCCATATTAAAATTATGTAAAAATTAGTGGGGATACATGGTTTTCCTTGGACAGTTACAATATGCATTTGAGGCCTTTGTACTTGTGAAGAAGATTGTATCTGTGTGAGTTTTCTCCATGTATGATTCTAATATTTTTCTCAGTGTTCTCGAATGTCTCTTCTCCGTCAACAAGGTCAGATGGAGGAGTCCCAGACAGCAGCCTGGCTCGCTGTCTCTAACATGAGGTTTAGAATGACACAGCATGTTTAGTGCCAGCCCAGGCCTCTGAATAAACAATGGTGTTTAAAATCAACCAGCTCAGTCTGTCTTCCTATACACTCCTGTGAACTTCCACCAGCACTGGAGCTGTTGCTACTTCACCACACCGCCTCTGGGTATATGGCTGGGATAGCAACTAACCTAAGCCCAGTCAGACAGGCCAGTGGCTGCTCAGACACCTCCTCCCCTTCTTCAGGAAAACTGATACTGCCCATGTACAATCAATCAGGCCCCTTTACTGCAAATTCAGCCATGTGTTGGTTAGCGAGTGTGTTGGGGGAAATACGGTTTCACTGTTTTTTTTGTGAATGTTTTAATGTAAGAAATATGCATTTGGACTACTGGGAGAGGACCCAAAGTGTTGATGTAATACTTTAATTAAACTTTAATCATATTGATATATGAAATACAACCAGATTGCTGCCATGTTAGTAAGTAAGGTGTGAAAAAGTCAAAAAAGAAAAACTGTTCTCTATATATTTTTTAAAGCAATTTGGAAATGATAAGTGAAGTTAGACGACACAGATAAAAAGAAATATGCAACTCTGAATGCAACATGAAAACCTGCATGCATAATGCTCAAAGCAATGACAAAAGGCCATGGACATATTCTAGAAGCTACCGTATCTTTAACATATTTGAGTATTTTTTGGGTAATCAGCTGATAAAAAAAGAAAGTCATAAAATTCAATAAAGCCAAATAAGTGAACATCTCTCTTTCCCCTGGAACCAAATGCTGCAGTTACAATGTCCATATGAAAAAGCACGCCAGCCTCATGTTACACTCCAAAATAACTCAACAGATATATGATACCAGCGAGTTCTGCTCACAACTCTCAATCAAACACACTTCTGCTGGCCATTTTGTCCAAAGCAAAAAACCCAAAGGCACCTTCAGTGTTATTTTTTTGGTGGTTGTTTCTTCTCTATTTTGAATTTTCCATTTTCTAGGTAATTTACTAAGTGCTAGATCATCATTAGAGAATATTCTTTATTGGACAAATTTTCCAATAAGATATAAATCATATTTTCAGCAGGTCTCCATAAAATGTACCAAGTAGTGACACATACATGTAAAATATCCAGATATACGCAGTGTAATGCTATTTTTTTAACTGAACTTTCCTGATTTCATGCAACTTACCCTTGTTTACAGGACTCCATGTTTAACATTTGTATTCAAGTAGTGAAACAAGCCTACATGTTCTGGGCCTGCTATTATTCAGTACGTCTGTCTTTGCTTTGGCCATTGCTTTGCTTTGGTTCCCCTAAGGCGGAGGATGGTGCCACACAACTTCTCTGCACTCTTCCCCTGAATGGCTCCCCAAGAGGATGCTCTCCCCCTGTAAGAAGATCCGATTACCGGAGGGCGGGCTAACAGCCCAACACACTCGAGGAAATAATGTAGTGTGCACAAGTTGAATGCTGAAGGCAGGAATAAGATCATTTGCACTTCTTGGCAGCCTTGCGAACGTCATCTTCCCATGAAGGAGAGGAAATACGACTGTTCATACCTGTCTATGTCATGATAGGCAACTTTTTCTGCTGCTGCTGCTGTTGGTCTTTGTTATGTCATATATTTTTCATAGGCAAGAGAATTGAGTTTCGCCTGTGGGAACGGCTCACGCGGAGTGTGAATTTGGGTTAAAGCGACAGCAAGTGGAGTTTACAGACCCACCTGGAACTTCTGAAAATGTCCATGCCACCCACCTTTGGCTTCACACAAGAGCAGGTGGCCTGTGTGTGTGAGGTCCTTCAGCAGGGAGGGAGCATCGAGCGCCTCGGCCGTTTCCTCTGGTCCTTACCGGCCTGTGAGCACCTGCACAAGAACGAGTCGGTGTTGAAGGCCAAGGCTGTAGTAGCCTTTCACCGGGGGAACTTCAGGGAGCTCTACAAAGTGCTGGAGAGTCACCAGTTCTCACCACACAACCATCCTAAGCTGCAGCAGTTATGGCTCAAAGCACACTACATGGAGGCAGAAAAGGTGCGCGGGCGGCCCCTTGGAGCTGTAGGTAAATATAGAGTGAGGAGGAAGTTTCCCCTGCCCCGCACCATCTGGGACGGAGAGGAGACCAGCTACTGCTTTAAAGAGAAGAGCCGCTGCGTGCTGAAGGAGTGGTACTCCCACAACCCTTACCCTTCACCCCGAGAAAAAAGGGAGCTGGCTGAGGCCACAGGGCTCACCACCACGCAGGTGAGCAACTGGTTCAAGAACAGGAGGCAGAGGGATCGAGCTGCAGAGGCCAAAGAAAGGTATTACTTCCTGCTAATATATATTTATAACCCTTCATTTATTATATACAAATATACAGCCTATATCAAATATTAATAAATAGTAATTTATTCATTGTGTTGGTCTTTAACATCTTAAATAACTATATTTATATATATCATTGTGGTCAGGCAAAAACATTGTATCTCCAAAATGACAACTTCACATGAAAAGCACAAACACTTTTTAGTGTATAGTGGCGGTTACTATAAAATACTAGTACTTACAATTAATACTTCAAAAGTACTTTTTGTAAATAATAACCATAACCATTTGTTTTGGTCAATTCATTTTGAATTTTTGACACAATGCAAATGTCAACTAGTGTCAAATTCTTTAAAAGTGTAGAACAAATTGAGATACAAGGTTTCTGGCTGACAGCAATGATGTTACTTTTATACTTAAATAAGTATCCTATGTTTATTAAACCTTTCTGAATATTATACAGGCTAAATGTAACATTATGGCCAACACTATGAGCAAAACTCAAACTAGTTTAAATACAAACTAGTAATAATTTACTTATAAGAAGTTTGTAGCCTTGTAGCCTTACTTTTGTTGAGTTAATGAATAAATTAATATCAATTAAGTAAATTTATATATATATAAATTAATTAATTTTAAGTCTACAATTGTTTATTCTGAGACCCTAAATTATTTGACTGAAATATCAGTTTGTTCTAAGCTAAGTCAACTTGCATACAGCTTCCCACTTGCTAAATACTCTAAACCAAGATTTTTTTTAAAACCAAGGCATCCTTGTGTATTTGGAGTTGAGAGTTGTATTTTATGGATAAAATCAGAATTATCATGTATTATGTATTATTCCTTATTAGTGCATTTATAAATTCAGCTTTTTTTCACTTTAAACATTATAAATATTTAATTATTTTATTTTATTTTAAAAGTAACATGATAAATTCAGCACATTAAAGTAACAGTGTAAGATAAAGTGTGTGCACAGTGCTGGACTAACCCTAAGCAGGAGCTGATTTAGGCCATCCTCTACCTAAACTGCATATCTGCATCCTCTGCCCAAGTAATGTTCAACTTTTCACTACACTCAGTTCCCCTTACAATCATGATAACTTTTAAAATGCTCTTCTGTTTTGTTTACTTACTTCAGTAGGTTACCTATAGTTAAAACAAAATAGGCAGAAAGGTTTGTGTAAGGTGCATTATTTCGGGTTGGTGAGGTCATCGTATCATGATCTATGAAATGCACTACACAGGAAGTACAGAGCCATTTCAGATTACTCCATGAATGTTAGCTAGAAAAGTCCCCTTAGCAACAACGAGCATTTTGGTCACATTTTAAAGAAAAGACTGACCATAATGATGATTTTAAAATGTCTCTGATGGGTCCATCAGAAAAGCCATTTTTCAAAGCATCATGGCTGTCTCTCATATGACCCAATATTAAGTTATGTATATTTATTATTGTTATACCTGACGTGACCTCATTAGTGGACACCACAAAATGCTTAGGCCTGTCTGGATGCAGCGTGCTCTCAAGCTCTTTAGAAAAGAATAAAGATTTATAAAATAAATAATTATAAAATAAAGGAGGTCATTCTTGCAAAGGACAAGATAAAGAGTAGTTGATCAAGTCTGTTGTTAACATACTGCTCTAATGAACGCAATGATCTCCTCCCTAGGGAAAATGAGGGCACAAATCAAAACGGCCACAACCCCCTGACATCTCAGATGAGCGAGAGTAAATCTCAGGGTGAAAGCTCCGAAGAGGAGAAATCTCCAGCTGGCAGTCCAGACCCCACTTCCTCTATGAGTCCTGCCATGCTGATGGGGTCTAGCTCCGGCCTACCATCCCTGCACAACTTTGGGCCTCCTCCGCCCGGACCAGGCCCCACTCTGGACCCTCACCAGCACCATCAGCCCCACCACCTACAGCACCAGCACCAGCACCACCATCTCTCCATGCATGACAGCCTCCTCAACCCCATGGCTGCCAGTCTTGTGGACCTGGGCTCTTAAACACTCAAAGGGTTAGAGTTTAAGAGACCGCATTAAAAACCAAAGATGATGAAGAAACCCATCTGTCTATTTCTCACTCCTCACATAACATTTACAGCAGGACTGGTTTCGACGATGTGTATCTACTGGAACATCTTGTAGACTTGTAAACCAATAGTCATGTTAAAAAAAGACCAAAGAACAGAAGACAGTATCCATTTTATGCACTGGACTGAAAAAAATGAACTCTTTTCATGTGATGGATCAGTGTAAATCAGCTGATAGTTTTTGATATATCTTGCTATATATAAACTAATAAAATATATGGAATAAAGACTACAATGATTAGAGTCAACTTTTTTGTGCTTTTATGAGCTTGCTCAGAAAGAGTTGCATAAGCTTTAGCATGAGAGAAATATTCAAAATATCAAAGAAAACAATTAGCTGAAGTTAGGCAAACATGGAAAGCATGTAATAGTGGTAGTGATATTCATAGGGAATTATCTTTGTTCGCTGCTAATTTTAAAGTTCCCTGGCATTTTCTATAGCTTGTTTTAAAAGGTCATTATTGATCATGCTATTAACAACATACAGCTTATTTATTCTTAGTAAATAAATGCCAGTATGACCTCAAACGGTAACCCTTTACTGAAAGACCGTGCTCACAAGGCTGCATGACATAAACCTACATAAACATTTGCAAAAGCTCAGTTCAACAAGTGTCAGTTGTCACAAAGGCTGCTGGTCATTCTGAAAGGCATGTTAAACAACAGACCAGGTTTAATATGCAGACGGTTGTTAATCAAGTTGTTTATTACAACAGCTCTAAATGTAGGCCTTACTGAACAGAACCAAAGAGTAACTTAGATTTTCTTGTTTCATGAGAAGTTAATTCAGTTCCAAGCTTATCAGAGTCTACTATCAATTTCTAACCTGATTTATATCCTGAAATTTAAACTCGTCAATCCTGAAACAGACTCCTGCACCTTAACTGGGTGGATGACATTTTTAAACCTAACCGATGTTACTTTCCCCATTTAGAATAAGTAGTGTATTCTACTAAACAATTCCCACCAACAACTTTATAACAATGGCTTAATGAATGTAAACTAAAGAGGAACTGGATCTGAGGGCATGCTCGGTTGCAAACTCACAATAAAACCATGTAATAATATCAAAGACTGCAATGAAAGTGAAAGAGGTAAAGCTGATGGTTTTGTCAGAGTCGTCTGCACAGCTGGAGTTGTCATTTCTTTAGTATCTAAAGTGTGTTAATGGAATGAGCTGGGCCCTGAATCATCTAAAACTCAAAATCAACTCTTCAAAAAGCACACACAGGGCAATGAATGAACTTTGTGACCAATTTTCAATTTAGCTCACAGTGGGGTAAAATACAACAGTTGTGTTTAGAAAATAAAGGTGTTTTCTAATGTAAAAGACATCTGAGACACTATGCTTTTATGCTAGGGCTTTTATAACCCTGTTCAAATTCATGTGATTTATATTAAAAGACCTTTGTTAGAAAAAAAATTATTGTAATTTTACTGCCACCTAGCGTTGAAACTGTGTATTACCAGCCCTAGGTATACTGCTGGATTTAAGATGACCCTTTAATAGAATCCAGGTCACACACACTCACAACAAACTGCTGCAGTATAGTCTAATAAGCTGAAGATAAATGTTGACTAACAGGCATTATTCTCTCTACTTGTTCTCTATTTTAATCCTTCTAATAAAGCTTATATGAAAAGGTTAATGGTTTCAGAATAAAATGGACAATAATTGCACTCTCCTCTTCAAGTTTATCATTATTATTATTATTATTATTATATAATGTTATATAATACTTGGTTGGTTACAGGTGCCTTTCTGTGTGGAGTTTGCAAACTCCCCCCATGTTCTCATGGGTTCCCTCCAGCTGCTCTGGTTTCCTCCCACTGTCCAAAGGCTTGCAATAGGTTGATTGGATACTCTAAATTACCCATAGGTATGAGTGTGTGTGTGAATGGTTGCCTGTCTCAGTGTTACCTTGTGATTGGTTTGCCTCCTGTCCTGGGTAAACCCTGCCTCAGGCCCGTAGTCAGCTGAGATTGGCTCCAGCTTCCCCGTGATTCGAAATGGATAAGTGGCTTGGATAATGAATGAATGAATGAATGAATGAATGGAGTATATAATATACAATATGTATTGCTGAATAATCATATCAATAAACCAATCAAAGAGATTGAGCAACTGATCAATTATTTGATTGACTGATGAAGGTTGATGCTGTTCGTTACAGTGTTTCTTGAGTTGATCCTAATGTCTGCCAGGCAATGGAAACAGAAGGAAAAGCTTGCACACTTCATAGACCTCATTTATAATGCTCTTATTTATTTACTCAGTTCTCTATAATATATGACATAACATGCAATATATGTGAATGTCATATAATGTTTTCATAAACCATTATGTAACAGTATATTATAATCCTCATTGGTATGGAAATGACAACCCACTATTCTCTCTAAGGTTCTGGCCTTTTTCTTTTGGCTTCATTTCATGTAATGATCTTCAGCCTTTAATGATCTGTAATGGCTTTAGAGTAGTAAACTTGACCAAGAGTAAATATGGCTTTTCTTGGTTGTTGGTTAGGTAAAAATGTGATCTAGATGACTGCTAAACATATTACTTTAGCATAGATAGATGGGCAAGTAGACTTGATAGCCAAATGTGGCTATGCATAAAGTCTCAGTTTAATTTGTTGACTTGGAAAAGAGACAGATGGAAGAGCTGTATCTAATCTGTGACAGTATGTGTCCTTGTTACTCAAACTTCAGAAAGAAATGTCTTTGCTTTAGTCTAAGCCAGTTGTGAGCACAATAGCCATGTGTCTCATAAGCCGCTTTGAAATGAAACAGGCAAGTTTAAATGGATTAATTTCCTGCAGTAATTACTGGATTTTACACAAACTGAAAGTCCCCTCCAGCTTGATCTGCCAAACAAGAGCTGTCGTTGCCAAAGAAAGCTGCATTGCAATCCCAGGATACCAATCACTTCCTTTAGTTCAGTTATTGTAGATGAAAGGTGTGATGAAAGATTGTTTAGTTGTAGAGATTTGTTACTGGGCTGCATTTCTGACAGCTCTTAAACAATGCCAGCAAAGGACCATATTAAACGATTCATTTTTCTTGTATTTTCCGTACATGACATGTCTGCCTGTTTGTTTGTCATGATTCATTCCTGCATTACCATTTTCAACTTCTCTTCATCCCTAAGAATAAACAGCCTGTTTTTATCATTATGACTTTAATGACACACACACACACACACACACACACAGATTCTCTCCTATGTACTACAGATTTCAAATAAAACCATCAAGGCCATTAAAACTGACTTACAGCTTTAAAGGCATATTCCTCAAATGCATTAACAAAAAAAAAAAAACAGGCCTTTATGTTAAAGTGCCAGTTGACTATCAAGGCCATTAAAATTAAATATCAGCTCAGCAGGCAATAACATATCATAAGCACCAATATAAATGACATTACAATAAAATAAAATTTGCTCCAAGTTCAAGTGCCAGCTGAATTTCAAAAGGTTCCAGAAAAGTCAACACAAATATGAAAAAAGAAAAAGAAAATATTCTGCTGAGAGTGCATAATGCTGAATCTTTTTCACTCCACAGAAACATTTAGGCTTAGTCCCACTTTACACCTGAATGATTCCTCTCAGTCCATCAATGTCTACTATGTTAACAGGGATCCAATGATACAAAGCAGAAGTTATCTTCTCACTTACAGCTTTTCTTATCCGCCCACGAGTTCCACACACTCCTGCACTGCACTAGTGAGGGCCCGTACAGGTAGATTCGATACGGTGTTTTCCTCAGATGCGTCGAGATTAATTACTTATGTGGCAATTAAATCCAACTCAGACATTTCCTTTTTGATATAAAAGCGGAACTCGTCACGCCGTCACCGGAAGTAAACAAACGCAGCTGCGTTAATAGTGCTAATTATTAGCAAAACATTTTCCCCATTAATCGCAATGTTAATTAAGATTATTTTTGGCCGCAGTGATACATATTAATACACAAATCACATTTGACACATTTTGTGAAAATGCAATAAAAACAAATATCTGTAAGTTTAATCTTCTGGCTAACAACTTAAAATGATTTTGTTAATTTAGACCAAATTTTAATTTGATGCTTACAACATACTCAAAAAGCTTAGGACTGGGGCTAAAAAAGAGTTAAAAGTTTATAGAATATTCATATTACACCGTTTTGAAACGTCCCATAATAAACAGGTGAACTGGCAGGTGAGGGGATCATGAGTGGATGTGAGGTATCAAGATAGGTCATGGCTCCACTTTGAATTGTCATTTAGTTCAAAAATAACATTTTATTAAAATCTAGAGTAAAGAACTGAGGTACCAGTACAATATTGTGAAAAGATCCAGAGAATCCAGAGAAATCTCAGTCTGTGCAGGGCAAGGCCAGAAACTTCAGCTAAATTTGAAGAAGCCACCGCATGAGAAACTTTCATGCCTCTGTGATAAATATAGCCACATGGGCTTGGGAGGACTACAGAAATAAATTTAAACTCTGGACGTGAGCTCATTTCAAACCAACCAAAAGACAGTGGAAATGTGTGATGTGGTAATGAGTCCACATTTAAAAGAAAAGACAGTTTTTGTGCCAAGGGAAAAATAACTGTACAGACGTTTATCAGTGAATGGTGCAAAAGCCAAAATCTGTCATGATGTGGCATGGGTGACTTGCATATGTGATTTTACCACTAACAAGAAGGTGTATGTTGGGATTTTAGAGAGACATTGGCTGTCAGTCTCTTTTCAGTAATTCTATGGTAATTTCAGCAAGTAATACCAGGCCCCATTCTGTACACAACAGAGTGTTTTTGTATATATAGAATACATATGCTTGACTGGCCTACCAGCACTCCAATTCTGTCTCTTATTGGAAATGTATGAGACATCATGAGGAGGAGAATCAGACAACGACTGTGAACGATTGAACAGATTAAATCTGAACAGTATCAAGCAAGAATGGACAAACATCCCATGTGCAAAACTGCAACAATTAGTATCCTCAGTTCCCAAACAATTAAAAAGTGTAAATAAAAGGTAAGGATAACACAGCTGTAAACATGCCTTTGTCCATACTTTTTGATTGTGTTGCAGGCATTAATATCTAAATTAATCTAAATAAATAAATACAATTAAGCTGGTCAGTGAAAACATAGAAAATAATTATACATTTGTCAGTTAAAAAAGGTTTAAGAAAAATAACATTTCATTTTTTGTTTGTTTTATTTCATTTTACCAAATCTCCCAACTGCTCTGGAAATGGAGTTTATATATATTCAACTGTTAAGCAACACTGTCATGTTAAATCATTCCTGAACATTTTTTGCAGTGTTACAGGGCACATCCTGCTGATAGAGGCCACTGCCATTAGAGAATACCTTTGTAAAAAAAAAAGGAAATACTCTGTCTGCAGTAATGGTTATAAGGGTAGTATGTGAGTAATTTCCACGTGACTGCCAGGGTCCTGAGGTTTTAGAACGTCACCCAGAACATCACACTGCCTCCCCTGACCTTACCTTCTTCCCATAATTCATCTCTTCCTCAGCTAAGCAATGCACATATATGCATGCGCACCATCTACAGGACGTAAAACAAAATGTGATGTATCAGCACAGAAAACCTTTTTCTATTGCTACCCAGTCTAGTTCTTATGCTCATATCCCCATTGTATGAACTTTCAGTGGTGTACAGGGGCCCACTGGGACACTGACCAGACTGCAGTTATGCTTTTCTCTGGGATTGGACCAGATGGGCTAGCCTTCAGTGAGCTTTGGGTACTCATGATTTTTTTTTTCAGTTCCTACTCTTAACACAAAAAGTACCGTTAAAAAACAGAATAAATATAGCTACAGGTTATGGTAAAACATTTAAAAAATCAGTTCAGTAAACGTTCTGTGTGGTTCATCAACGCTATGTTGTTGCCTTCTGAAGCAGTGCAGGTTCGCAAACGCAAGCGTGGTGGAGCACAGTGGAGACGCAGGTCGTGCAGGCGCTGCTGACCGTCATCTGTGTGATGGCCTTTGCTGCCAATGCCATGGGCATGGGGGTCCCAATCAGAAACCCAAAGTCAGAGCAAAGTCAGACTCTCCCTATTGAAAGGACTGTCCTCAAGCTGTCTGACAGGTTGCTCTTGCCCTTCGCCTAAGAGTTAAAGTATGCAGCGTATATTCGTGCCAACTGCACACTGGGCTGTTTAAATATACCGATTTTTAAAAAAGTGGTAGGGATGAAATGGGCCATGACAACAACTGGTGGGGCATGTGTCCAGAGTCCCCGTCGCAAATAACGCCTATGCCTTTTACAATTATCCACGGACTACAGGAGGTGCAGGTCACAAATTGCCCACAAGGTGGCGGCAAAAGCACACGATTTAAAGAGAAAGAGGCCCCTTTCTTTCTTTATTTCTTTTTCTTTCTTTGTGCTTTCTTTATTTCTTTTCTTTTTAGCATTTACAGATATGTTGAAAAGATCCCCACACCAGCTCTTATTTGGTTGATGGATGTCTTCCAAAATATCCTCATCTAATTCAGGTTCTGTTTGATTGTGTTATGTTCTACTCAGCAGGAAGCTAAGACCCCAAGGAAGAAGGTGAGGTTGTTTCTGTAATATTGATTGGCTAATATAGTGTTGATAGGTGCCCTGTGCACATGCTCAGTGGAAGTGAGTTTTCATCTGCAGCTAAGTGCTGGACAGCTGGACAATGCACCATCTGCCAGCAGACACAAATTAAAGTCCAGAAGTCAGGCTTTACACAGCTGCTCATCCTGTAAGCCCAGGCCTGACCCTACTGCTGCTCTTTTAATAGAATTACACCAAACCTACTAGGTGTTATACTGCAGGAAGACTTTGGAAAATACATTAGAGGGATTAAAATGGGCCTGGAGAACAAGGAGGGAGAATACCATGTTTTTCTGGACAAGTATCTGTCTACTGCTTATGAGTCTATTCTGATGTGAGTGTGTGTGCCTGTGAGTGTGTTTGAGAACGTGTGAGAATGTGTAAGTATGTGTGTATGTATTTAACACTTTGTGAGGACCGAATATCCTCTTAATGACAGGAATACGGGAGAATCTGTCAAAGTGAGGACATTTTGCTGGTCCTCACAATGAACCATGCTGCTTTCTCCACAAATTCAACATTTTTAGGAAAATCTAAAAAGGCCAGAAAGACTGTCTTGTTTAGTGAGGCTAAAGTCAAGGTTAGGTTTAGGTGCTGGTGTGGTGTTACTGAAATACGGTATAACAGAATTCAATGGAATGTACTCACAAAGATAGCAATACCAACCTGTGTGTGTATATGTGTGTGCGTGCATGCATGCTGGTGTTGTGTATGTGTGTGTGTGTGTGTGTGTGTGTGTGTGTGTGTGTGTGTGTTTGCATGCTGGTGTTGTGTGCGAATCTGCTGAAAGGTGGTGTGTTTGTGGTCCATGCAGTGCAGTGAATCCAGGTCAGAGGGAGCTGCGCCTGAATGAACATGGAGAGAAAAGTTGAGGAAAAAGACAGAGGCAGGCCAGAGAAAGGCTGACACACACACACACACACACACACACACACGATCCCGGGGTCACTGAACCTGATAGGGGTCTTGGTGATGGGGAAACCTTTGGATTGAGCCTGTATTTGACTCAACCTGCATTTAAACATATGTATTATTGTTTTATTCTTTATTTTATGACATTGTTTATTCTCAGGACTGTGCTTTAATCTGCAGTCTGTTCTCCGAGATTCTTATGTGTTTTTAAACTTTTCACACACACTAACAGCCACGTTGTGTATTAAAGCACTGTGTGTGTATTGACCATGTGGAGGCTGCAGTGAAGGATGGAGTAAAGGAGCCAGTGTAGTCTGCAGGGAAGGCTGCAGTGGGGGCTGCTGTGTAGTCTTCAGGGAAGGCTACAGTGAAGTTTGCAGTGGACACTGCTGTGGAGGCTGCAGTGCATGCTGTAATGGAGACTGCAGTGCAGACTGTATGAAAGGTCAGAGGAGGATGAGGTGAAGGATGCAATGTAGTCTGCAGTGGATTCTGGAGTGTATGATGCAATACAATCTGCAGTGAAGTTTACAGTGTAGTCTGCAGTGCAGGTTGCAGTAAGGTTTGCAGTGGAGGCTGCAGTGAAGTTTGCAGTGGAGACATTTGGTGGCACAGTAATATGAGATTTCAGGAAACACTGGAGGTAAACTCCACAGGCCTAATTGAGAATCGCACACAAAGACAAATCACAGCGGCCAGGTTTAGTTCTGCCCACCTGAACACTGTTTAACGCGCTTAGCAGAAATCCACACAACTCAACACACCCCTTTCGCGCTTTAAGTGCAGTATATGATCAAACAGCAGAGCTTTAACAGAGCTGCGCACAGCTGAGCACATTAACCGCTGTGTGAACACTGTAACCACATTCAGCGCTGAGGAGCTGAGAACTGGTGAATTAGCAGCGTATCTGGGCACATTCCGGGGGAGAGGAACAGCTCCGAGAGAGCAAAGTCTACATCACATGATAGAATGAAACATATTATTATTATTATTATTATTATTATTATTATTATTATTATTATTATTATTATTATTGTTGTTGTTTTTGTTGTTGCTGTTGTTATTGTTGTTGTTGTTGCTATGTGAGAGATGGGTGATATATCTTAATTAAATGCATTACAAAGGAGGTTTATTCGTTTTTAAAGGGAAAGGATTTTGACAGACTGATCTTAAATTTGATTTGATTTTATAGCTTCATTTTAAACCGAAGGATGTTTTTAAATGAACCCTTTCAATAAAAAACTCTACTTTAAACAGCACTACAAACACATTGTCAGCGTCACAATAATAATTAAAATAAGAATTAGAATAGAATAATTTTTATTTAAAAAAATATATCAATTCATTAATTTGTAATAACAGGAATAATACTACTACAACTAGTACTACTACTACTACTACTACTACTACTACTAATAATAATAATAATAATAATAATAATAACTGTAATCAACGTCGAGCGTGTTCGCGCAGTTTTCTACGTTACACCACAAATGTTTTACGTGTGAAAATATAAAAAATAATAAAAAAAAACAAACAAACAAAAACACTTCAGAATTAAAAGTCGGGTAAATAAACAGATCCCGCTCAGTGGCGACACGATGATAATGAACATAATGAAAATACAGTGAGTTTTCACTGTAGATACACTGTGAGTGTTGGACAGTAGATCTTTCATTTTTCCTGTGTAATCAGATCAGCCTGGCGGGAAAGGCGTTTTGCCGTTTGGCAAAAGAATAAATATAATGTAAAAAACAATTTAAAATTATTTTTTTCTAACTGACCACTCAGTTAACCCACGAAGAAAGACATTGATGGAGTTATCATATTAAATTATATTTATTTGCATAAAAGTGAGCGAACACACCGCGTTTTCAGCGCTGTTTACAGTATAAAATGAAGCGATGAACAGAACATTAAAAATCTCAGAGCACTTTACACACACACAGACACCGCACAGACACAGAGAGAGGGTCGCAGCTCTGCAGGGCCTGGCTGCAGGATTACACGAGCACACGTAGAGCCTAGAGAGAGGGGGCGGAGGGGGGCATGAAGGAGGGCGAGGGGGGGGGGGCAAAAAACGCTTCAGACACTGAGCATTCAATAGAAAATCTGGAGATAAAGTTCACATCAGCATGAACATCTGCCGTCGAGTCAAAGAAGAGGAGTAAAGGTGCTGTTTGACTTCCACGATTGTCTGCAGAACAGAGAGAGAGAGAGAGAGAGAGGGGGAGAGAGGAGAGAGGGAGAGAGGAGAGAGGAGAGAGAGAGAGGAGAGAGAGAGTAAGAGAGAAAGAGAGAGAAAAAGAGAGGGAGAAAGAAAGAGATACAGAGGGAAAGAGAGGGGGGAGAAGTATCCGCTTTGCGGCTTTTAAACAAGGGGATGGAGGGAGCAGAGGAGAGCCCGGGGCTCCAAACCTCCTTCCCCATAGTGCCTCTTCAAAAATATTCACAAACCAACATGCAGAAAAAAACCTATCGGAGAGAGAGAGAGAGAGAGAGAGAGAGAGAGAGAGAGCAAGAAGTCGTCCTTCAGAAAGCCAGCGCGCGCCTTTCCTCCGGTTGAGCGGCAGCAGCGAGCGCGTGAACTCCCGCTGCACCCACGTGCCCTCTTTTTGTCTTTGTTTGTTTGTTTGTTTGTTTGCAGGTCCATTGTCATTTGCCCGCGCGCGCTCTGCATCATACGTCGAAGTCAGAGTCACTGTCCGTAACAGAGAGCACGGTGGCGCCGTCCGCGCGCTCCGCGCTGCTGGACACGCTCGCGCTGGGGCTCGCCGCCTCCCCCGTGCCCTGGTTCGGGCAGCCCGGCTCGGACAGACCCCGCAGACCGCCCTGCGAAAGACCGTGGTGCTGCAGCCTGGAGACGACAAGAGCAGAGAGCGAGACATCAGTGTTCAGCGCTTACACTGCACACACACACACACACACACACACACACAGCTGAGACAGTGCGGTAGTGTTTAGTAAAGGAGACCCTCAGCCCTCAACACACAGCACTGAAGACCACCCGGACTATCAGAGTGGGTCATTGTGAATTATTGAATTATTTTCACTAAAGTTTTATTTAAGAATAATTAACTTTAAAAACACAACACGAATATATCAAATCACACACACACACACACAGCAACAACAATAATAATAAGCTACAATTTAGCTTAATTTTAGTTATTACTTTTCTTCATTTATTATTATTATTATTATTATTATTATTATTATTATTATTATTATTATTATAGTAATATGAGTTTTTCAGTAAGGTGTTACTGTTGAAGAGAATTCTGTGATTTATTTCTAAAATAATATATATATATATTTTTTTAATCAGAACTTACTAAAACTGGTTTAAAGTCTGTGAATGTAAACGCACCCACATTATAATCGAATAAATAATTTCCCCCGTGATCTGCAGCTTTCAGCCTTTAGTGGAGACTTCAGCTTAAATTACCGTGAAGGTTTTTGTTTCTCTATTTGTCTGAACTTTTTGATTTTGCTCGCTTACTCTTTATTATCCGCTTTAAACACAAATCCACATTCTGAGCGTGAACAGGGCGTTTACAAATAAACGCCAGACTTCAGCGCTGCAGCTCTAGTCAGGCCTGGTGTAAACGATCAAACCTGTTACAGAGTAAAGTCTCCAAAACATCTCACACTGACCACTGACTGTCCAGTCAGGATGAACACACTCTTATCTTCCGCACGTGCGCGCATAGAGATGCTTTTTTAATGTCAGCAACAATAATAACAACACTAATATTATTAAACAATATTATATATTTTCGTCTGAATATTTAAGTAAACATAATAATAAAGATAATAATAAAGATAAGGAGTTATAGTTGTAGAGAAAATCCAACGCTTTATTTTATTAAAATGCTTATGATGAACGTGAGTGTAGAAAACGCACATCCTCGTGACCACTCTCCATAATTTAAAGAGCTGTATGAATAATAATAATAATAATAATAATAATAATAATAATAATAATAATAATAATAATGGTAATAATAATAATAATAATAATAATAATAATAATAATA
>JBBPDA010000105.1:42525954-42549874 GCA_037974385.1 Arnoldichthys spilopterus | reverse complement strand
AGAAGAGAAGAGAAGAGAAGAGAAGAGAAGAGAAGAGAAGAGAAGAGAAGAGAAGAGAAGAGAAGAGAAGAGAAAAGCACTGCCAGGATGGACTGGTAGCTGACCGCTGGGCACAGACGGAGTTCACCTTGAGCTGTAGCTCTGCTGTAAGGAAGGAGAGGAGGAAGGAGAGGTAGAGGAGGATTCCGGCTGAAAGAGAGAACAGATATCAGTGGCTGAGCCGAGCAACGCTCTTTTAGTTGCAGTGTTAACACCCCGGAGATTCCGCCCCCCGCAGAGTGGACTGCGCCCACCCAGCAGCTCCGCGACGCCAAGACCCGCTCAGCGCGACAGACTCGACCTTGGGGAACGAGCGGAGGTCGGAACGGGTTCGGCCGTGTAACGCACTGCTGTCTTCGCTCATCGGAGAGAGAAGGGAAGAAAAGGTCTGTCCATCAGTGAAGACAGAGCTCTGCCCGCTCAACAGGTCTCTCTCACCAATCCTCCGGGCTCTGCGCGCTGAGGGCAGCACTCACAACTCTCTCCTTCACATCCCACACAATTCACACCAAAAACATTCACGCGCTCATTATTCTACCGCAGGATGAGGTCGCTGTACAATCACCTTCACATTAGTGCAGGGTTAAAAACTACAGCCCTCGCTGCCACTGCTCTAGGATAATAATAATAATAATAACGGCATAAATACTTATAATTTATTATTATTATTTTAAGATATTTATAATGTATAATAGGTAAGGAAATTATAAACACCCTCTATACACTACTCTGTGTTTTGGCTGGGAACATGGAGGTGAAGTCTGAACAGATTACAAATTACAAAATATATCACTCTTTATAAACATAGACATATGTACATATAATATTTTTAAAATAAGGATTTTTGCACAAGTCTCTATTTATTTTGTACTTTAATTTTCTAATTATTTAATAAGAGTTTGTATATATTTATATATATAAATTAATTTGATTAAAGGTTGCATGTTTTCATAATATCTTAGACGAGGAAATGCCTGATATTATTATAATTAGTCTAAATCATATTTCTGTGACTGGCTACTTTGCCACTGAATTAAAGATTTATATGTGACAGCTGTGTGAAACCACCAACCCCCCTCTCCTCAGTCCTGCACTAAAATATTAATTTCATATTTTTATAATAACCTCATCTGATCAGAGAATGAGCCACTTCTCTTATTAGTGCTCATTTAATCTGATGTTTTCATGTGGGCAAACGAAAGAGGTAACATTAAAAATACTGATTTCATATTCATGGCGTTGTTTTGTGACTGATGCTTATATTATGGAAACAATAAAACAGCTACTGGTTCAATCAGATAACCAGCATTAAAGCATTTAAAAAACAGCTAAATCAACATGATGCTAAATCACATGTTCCTGATATTGACATTAACATTATAAATGTAGTTTTGCTGACTATAAACAAACTAAACATTACAAATGATCATTTTAAATGAACTTGTTTAGCTTGATCTGTTTCTCTCAGGTTTACAACAGTCAAGTGCATATTACATAGGGGTTTAGAACATTAGCAGCTCTTAGCACTGCGAGAGAGGGATAATGATATTGAATAAAGTTTCTCATTGTCAGGTCCATTCTATCAACCTGAAGGTCACAGCACAAGCAACTAATGATAATATCATTTGTTTTAAAGTGACTGCACACTTAGGTCTAAACCTGTCCAACCAGATTGCTCTGAAGGAACAGCACAGTCTTTCCTACTAATAAAACAAAAGCTCATTCTGTTTGAGGTGAGATTTTAAACAACAGCGGCTTCTAAACTATCTATACAGCATTACTGTTATTGGGACAAGCTGCTTAATGGCACGGCATGGTTACTCTGCATAGCAGGGATGTGTCTGGGGTGCAGGTTTTGTTTAATAATGATAATGGCCATATGACTTCACATACAATCACATTTATATGAATAATAATTCTTCCATTCAGCACTGTGCATGGACTAAACCCTGCCTTTGCTAACTGAATGGCTTTGAATATCTTTATTGATCGTTTCACTCTCAGCATGTTTTCATTTTCAAGTTGCTCTGAAATCTGTACTGTACCGTTTTTTGTTGTCTCACTTCCTAGTTCTATGAGCATATAAGAGAGGTCACAAAGGTCACAGTATTACTTCCTACTGTCTGTACACTGAAATCAGTGCCCAGTTTGAAAGAATAACTTAACGCAACATCTTTTCAGATATTATAAAGCACAAATGCAGACCTTATTTCTTTTGGAAAGTGTCTTTCCTCACCTTTTCACAAGCGCGTGAGGCAAACAGAACTGAGTTTGGCCACCTTGATCTTTAGTCAGATGGAGTTTCCTGTCTAAGAAGGCTGTTGTGAACTGTTTGTTTCCGGTGCTGCCTCGGAATTCACTCTGAAACAGAGATTGAAAGTCAAACATGTTTTCAACCAGCATGCCCATGTTTCCTCAAGGTCAACTGAAGCGATATCCAAGGTCTATTTCTAAACACAGATCTCCATTGTAATTTGCCTTCGCTGCTGAAATTGTCCATCATTCCTCAGATTTCTGGGAATGATGAACTGTGATTGTCAACCTTCTCTCCTTTTATCATGCAGATGGGACTGAGCGTGAAAGAGAAGAGACAGAAAAAATACTGGCCTCAGCCACAGAAAGAAACCGAGAGAGGAGTGAATTGGCACAGACATTCAATGCAGAACCATGGAACAATTGTGCTACGCATGTGGAATGCTATCGCGGGGACTAATTGAACGATTTGAATGACCTCAGACCATAGGCCTACAACACAGAGCAGAAGATCGAGGTGACAAATTAAAACAGCTTTCTCTTCACCAGAAGCACTGCAAATCATTAAGGTTAAAAAGAGAGAAAACACACATATGCACACAAAACCCATGCGCCTCACAAAGAGAGGAGAAATTATTCGACCAATGAAATGACTTTGAGAAATCCAACAAGCAGAATAGCACTGAGGCTGATGATGTGTAATTGGTTAATGCCAATTAGGTTTAGTGGTAGATGTCAGGTTATAAAGACAAAAGTAATTTAAGATTAGAGATTCTGGTGTGGACTCAACAACACGATGCAGTAGGAAAAAATGGAGAAAGTGACCAATGAAAATAAAAGATGGTTCTATGCTATAGGATTTCAGTTCTGGATTACTGCCTGCACTGGATCTAGTGCTTCAGCAATCTTTGAGCATGAATATTATGTGTATAAATTTTTCTTCAAACCCACTGAAAACGACCCATTGAGTCAGTTCTTTAATGCGCATGCCTTCCATTGAGATGAGCTTGGAAATTTTCTCAAACAGCTGAAGGTGATGCAGGAATGTATGCTGTCAGACAACAGGTCAAATACAATATTCTGTCTTTCAGCATGCTTTCAGCTTGTGTTGCAAGTGTTTAATTCAGTAAGGCCTTCACCAACAGGTAGCATGGCTAGACGGTGGGCTTTGAAAGCGAGCATGTCTTGGCTGAAGGCCGCTTTCCCCTCTTTCACTCACTATGCAGATTGTGCTGTTATGTTCTGTTCTCCCTTCATTCCGCTCCTGATGGGGAAAGGCTGGCAGGGGGAAAAGCGCCAGGTCACAGAAGACAGAGGAATGTAATTAAGTCTCAGTTCGAGCAGAACACTGAGCGCTCCAAGCAGGGCTGAGCTCATTAAGTGCGGCCTGCGAAATTAAATGCTAAACAGCCGCTAAACGCTAAAAACATTCAATTCCTGCTCAACAGGCAGCCCTGCCACCACCGTGTACCGCATGATTTCTTCGAGTGTTTTCACCCCCGCCTCCTGATTCAGTCTTGCTCTTGTCGCTTTGTCCTTTTGGACTCTAGCAATGAAATGTGGCATGCCCTGGCCATTCGGTCTTTAACACCAGTATTGCTTCATTAACCTCTAAATCCATAATCATCTGTGATTAATGCATTGGCAGCTCCATAATGACTCATTTATCTTTCACAAGCCCAGGATGGAGGTTTGACTAGAAACCTGGTGCAGTAGACGAAGCACTTTCATGTGAGCCTTTAATTTTTAAGTAGCCAGACTCTGTTGAGTTTCTGCATTAAATCATGCGTAAAAATACCCACCTGGACAGCTGGTTCACCCCTCGGTATCATATCATGTCATGTGTATGAGTTCCTTGAGCGTTCCTGGTGACTGGGAAGGAGATTTAGGATTGGAGGAAGGCTGGAAAGCTCAAGGTAGATGGGCTGGCAGAGTGCTAGGGAAACCAAACGGTGGATCTACATGGAAATGCACTCATCAGACAAGCTGTTTTTAGAAAGCTGAGGACAAGCACACCCCAATACCACAACCCCTATCTCTGCCATGCTCTGGGCCTTATGAAAAAGTCATGGGACAGCCTCTGTCCCCATTCTGCCTCTGTCTGCTGGTTTCTCTCTCTCTCTCTCTCTCTCTGTGTGAAGGAGAGCAGGGACAGTGTTGACAATAGGTCTTTTAAAGGAAACCACACTGTTAAAAATAAAGGTTCCTAAACAGTGCTTGCCTCAGACGTACATATCTAGGAAAATCCTTCAAGTAGGATTAAACTTTTCTGTTTGGTGCTCTAAAAAAATCCTCTAAAAATGTTTTAGGGAGCCCAAAGCAGTGGTTCTATGATATCATTTCAAAGAAATTTTCATGATGCTTTTATTGTAAATGCTCCTTGGTGAAAACTACAATGTAAAGGCTGAAGTTAAAAATCATGAATTCTCATAAGCAAATATGAAAATTTCGACCCATGAAAGATATTAGCCGTGAACCTGATAGCGGCCTCATTAAGTCTGGTCCTTGCAACAGTGCATGTGGTAATCTTACTGACTCCCTCTCAGGGGGCTGGTAGAGGGAATAGTGCAGCCTGCAGAGTCAGGACAAAAGCAGCCTGTAATACACACAGCCTGGGGTGGAGATTTGGAGGTGAGCCCTTCATCTTCAGATCTACACACATTGAAGGAATCAATATGGAGTATGGCATGCTAACAAAATCATTATGGAAAGCAACCCAATGATTTATCTGCATGGCTGTCAATCAATGTCTCTGTGCATTTCCGCTCCCATCTCTCTTTCAACATCTCTGCCAAATTTGTCAGCTCTATTGTTGCCTGAAGTCGTGGATTCAATTCATCATGACTGCTGAAGGTCAAATCAATACAAAAAATATGTAGAGCAGGGCAATAAAAGTGCTGACATGTGATAGAAACAATGCTTAAAATAAAACTGACGAGGTAGAGGCACCAATAGACTTTTATAATGGGTGTCTAACACTTTTTTTTTCTGCCAGGACTTCTGATAGCACAGTGTCTGCTATGAGCTGAGCTGGAATGTGACTTGTGGCGGTGTGATACATACTCAATGCCACAGAGATCCTGTCATCTTCCCCCACTGTGGGATTAACCCGGCAGAACACAACGCCACCTGTCACTTCCCATAAGAGACACTACTCTGCTTCTATTGTGTGTGGAGCCTAGGGGAGGCGCGAGGGGTACAGTGCTAGGAAAAGAGAGGTTATGGTTAATAAGGGCTCCACAGAATCCAAAACAAGCTGCCTCCCCACTCAAATCCCTTCCATTTTAGTTCGGAGTTCCTGTGGGATTCCTTCGATGCCAGTTATGAAACTGCTTGTAACGTGCTTTCTTTGAAGAACTCTGAACTTCGCTTCTGCACCATTGCTTTAAACACTAAGTTGTCAGCAAGACTCAGGAGGACAGATGAACAGACCAAGAAGAGCAAGCAGAACCTCTCTGGACTTATCTGTGTCTGTGCAGCCTTCTCTCGCAAGCTGTCGGGTGGGTGGCTGTGAGAGAGAGCAGGAAATGGCACCGGCAGCAATGCCTCCAGCCACAGCGGCAGGCCAGCAAGGCAGAGAGACCGGGCCATGAAAAATTCATCAGGGCACTGCATGATGGGGGAGGCGGTGGCAGCAGGAGGGGCAAGGAAAGGGCTTTAATTTGCCCGGGCAGGAGAGCTGACGCGTCCTGTGCTCTAGTGCTGTAGTAATTAAAGGGACGAGGCCCACGGAAATTGGCTCGGACCCCGTCGCAGTGCGCCGCCTGCCCGCTCTCATCTCTGGCCTATTCCAAAATCAATTATCTCCAGAAAACAGCTGTAAGGCCCTCACTCCAGCCTCTCGCTCCTGAAGTGAGGAACATATTTGAAAATCATTACTGCACGAAGCGAAAGGCCCTGCGCATCTTCAACGGTGTGATTTTGCATAAACCATGTTTTCCTTTATAATGAACCTGATGACAATTTCAGCCCCTTTCAGCCTCCTAGTGTGAAAACCAAGCAGAGTGGCTTGATTGGGTTATTTTTGAGGCTGCAAGGAAACAAGTGAGGGAAGGAGGGTGATCTTCAATGCCAGTGCAGAAGTTACAATGTAAGCAGACATGTCTTATTGCATTATTGTTGTTTATCCCTACTTTCATATGAAAAATATGTGGAATTTAAATCATAAAACTCAAAGAATGACATTTTCTTGACACTTTGTTGGTCCAACTTGCTCTAGCACAGTTTTTCATGAATGCATGCTTGTGCTACACTGAGCTTCACTGCTACCCCACTGCCTGTGCTTGTATACAGGAGGGAAAATGCATAGGAGAGATGACACAAAGCAGGCGTCTGTCAAAGTAACTTAGGCTGATCAAATATTAACGTGCACAGTGGAGTTTAGCCACCTTCAGTAAGCTGAGGGAGAGAGAAAGACAGAACATCTGCATCTCTGTCACTGGGTGTGTATTTTCCTCTCTCTTCCACACAACACTTTTGATGAGTCTTCTAATTGCTGCTTTCTATACAGGATTCTAGGTCGCCACATTCTGCTAGGGGAGGATAAATAATTCACCCACAACCAACCATGCAAGTTTCGTTCCGGGACCAAATGGAGCTGCCTGATCTGTGTCAGCATCTGTGTTTTCCTGATCACCATAGGCTCATCAGGCTGAATCAGATTGGATGAATAGCCAAAAGACTCTGTATGGACGTTAGCCATGGGGGCGGCCTGAGTAAGGGGTGTGTGGTGTCAGAGATTGACTCATCGTGTCTGACTATTCCAGGACAAAGAGACGATAACGGGCGACTCACCAGGGGAGATGTCATCTCTTGCTATTCACAGTTCGCTGCACCCTCTGTACTCCCCAGCTGGTCAGACAGGGAGAGAGAGTGAGAGTCACTGAATCACAGTACTCCTGCAAACCTAGAGGTGGGGGACCAGTCTGAGCTGAGTTCACATGGAGAGAGAGAGACACCAGCTAAAAGTGGAGGGGTGAGTGTGCCAAGTTTGTTTGGATGTCAGAGAAGCGAGCTGATGGGTTAGCTACTCCACTTAAGGTATGCTCACTGAGGTGTGGACAGTGGGCTGGCTCACTGCAATAACAGGCTGGATGTTGTGTGTGTAGCAGGGCTCCAGACGCTGGCATTATTTACAAGTTGCAGTTTGAGGGGCATGAGCATTGAACACCAGAGACAGTGCTGGCATGAAAGACCTGTATGCCAACCACCACACATTGGAAAGATATTCTTAAAAATATATAATAAAACAGACTAAAATGCATCACGCACACGCACACGCACACGCACACGCACACGCACACGCACACACACACCAGTAGTATGTGAACACCAGTCCATCACACCTATAAGAGCTTGCTGGATATCCCATTCCAAAAATGTGTTTGAGGTCATGACTCTGTGATGCCACTGGAGATCTTTCAAGCCAAAATCATCAGACTATGTCTTCCTGAAGGGCTTTTGCCAAACTGTTGCCACAAAGCTGGAAGTATACATGTCTAAAATGTTTTAATGTGCTGCAGCTTTACTCTTTACTAGTCCTAAAGTGATTAAAACCATGAAAAAAACAGCCCACACCTTTATTTCTCGCCCACTAAATTTTACTGTTGGCACTGAATATTTCCTAAATCCAAAATCAGTGTCATGACTTCCCTCAATAAAAAAACTATAAAATGTGCAAAGCTGCAGCTCGTGTTCTCACTCGAACCTCTTCACATGATCAAATCGCTCTTGTTTTAAAGAACCTGCATTAGCTTCCCATTAATCAGCCTGTGATGTTTAAGACTCTCACTCTAACTTGAAGGCCATTCATGGTTCTGCTCCCCTGTATCTCTGTCAACTGTTCACCCAGGACACACCTTCTCATTCTCTGCACTCAGCTCACTACTTACCCTCTCTCATCTCCATGCAAGACCAAAGACTACAGGTGACAGCGCATTTCCCTAGGCTATGGAACACCTTGTCTAGACAAAATCATTAGAAATGTTTTAAAAAACCTTTAAAAATGTTTTTGATCCAGTGCTGCTTACACCTGACTTATTTCACTATTTTACAGAATCTGTGTTTTTTTTATCTGTTTCTCACATTTTTGTTTGTTTTATTGTGGGTTTAATTCTTTTATATATTTTAAGTTGTGTTTTAATTAAACTTTAGGAAGCTTGAAAAGGGCATTTTAAATAAAATTTATAAATTTTATTATAAGTACTTTACTTCAACTGACAGCTGGCATTGCTAATGGTACTGGTGACTGGCATTAGTAATGGTAATCTTAGGGTTCTGTAGTGAGTAATGTAACACAGGGTGGGTGATTTTTATGTGCTGTGGCACTCAGAAACCCCATTCTTTGACTTTATATATTCTACTGCTTTGTGGCTGAGCTGATGTTGAAAAATCGCAGTTACCTGGAAATTGTTGGCATAATTAGATAGTGCTATGTTTAAAGTCACTGAGCTCTACAGTATAACCCATTCTACTGCCAGTGTTTGTGAACATTGAAGTCTGCATGGCTATGTGTTTGATTTTATGTACCTGTTACCAGTGGGTGTAAGCAAAACACCTGCATTTACAGATTTACCGATGTGTCCATGTACTTCTGGCTTTGCAGCTAAGTACAGTAAGTAGTAGCAGCAAATCTAAAGCATGAATTGTGTCTGTTTTGTCCATTATTAAATAAACAATAAACAACAGGGTGTCAGAAAAAGTGTCTGAGATAACTTTACTAATTGCTGTTTAATGCAAGTGTGTGTTGATATGTGTACTGTTTACACAGTGCCAATCATTAGCTATATTAGCCTTGTAGCTCCAGTAAAAGAACAAACAAACAAAATTCAGACACCAACCATCTTCACTGGTAGACTTTATTAGGGGAAATTAAAAATAGTGTAAATTAGACTATAACACAAGAAAATATCTGTGAATATTGAATATATGACAGAATGAAACCTGACACAAAAACAGGGTAGGTCTGACATAATACTACTCCAGGCAACATATTACTTTAAAAATCAAGAATCTAAAAAAACAAGCCCATACACACTGCAAACGCACACAGTCAGTATTTAGGGCTGGTCCTTTCTTTAGGTCTGAGCAGTAATCCATGGCTGTGTGAAGCCAGTTCTTATCCAACCAGCGTAAACATATCAGCACTTAACGCCTCGCAGCTGAAGCAAATAAGCCTCTGAATCAATTAGTCCTGAATGAGGTTCCTTTAGTAATGCTAATGATGCGTTCACTGACCATAGTGTTATCTGTGTTGCTGGAAGGGTGAGCAGAGACTGCAGTCAGCAGGTGCCCACAGCCTGGAGTTGGTAGGAGGAAACAAACTGATGATGTAGACAAGGCAAACAAGATGTTATCCCAGGCTACCTTTGTAAAGACCAGAGCACACTGACCCCTTTCCCCCCAAAAATAAACAAACAACAAAAAAACAAACAAACAAAAACACTCATGCCTGTTTAGTGTGGCATATGTGTGTTGGGAGATTCTAGAATAGCCTCCCTTCTTCACATTCAATGTTCTCCCCAATTCAGACTGTTGAAGACTTTTTCCTACATTCACACTAATTTTAGAGTGATCACAGACATTCACATTAAAATGGTCCCCCCTTTTTACTCTGTTCTACAAAGTTCACTCCTTTCATGCTATTCTACGGTGTTCCCTTCCATTTACACTGTTCTACAATATTAATGTATTCCCATTCACTCTGTTCTAGACCATTCATATTGTTTCAGATTGTTCTCCCTCATTCAAATTGTTTTTAAATGTTGTTGATGTTTACACTGTTCTAGAATGCTCTCTCCCTTAAAATGTTCTGTCCATTCATACTGGTTCTTTGTTTTTTTTTGTTTTTTTAACAGTCTAAAATTACCAGACCAGTTTGCACTGGCCTTAAAGTTTCTAAACAAACCTCAGGCCACCATCAATCCCACAGCAACACAACATAGACACATGAGCAGGCTAGTGTTTTGTGTATGTGTGCATGTTTGTTTGGTTCTTGTCTTGTCTGAGGACCCTCTGAGTGCACTTAAGGAAATCTCCCCCAAATAGTGTAAGACTTACTTTCCAGACATTGTCCCATCACGTCCCACAGGCCACAGCTGTTGGGATTTGTGAAGGGCGATTTGGGTTTGTGATGAACAGTCAAAATGCTTTCTGTTAAAGACATGTAAGATACATCATGTATCACAAGGGTCAAACATTAAACACAAGACAGCAAATCTTTCATGCACAAATTTCACTTACAGGTTGACTCTTTAGTTCTCCCAAAGTAAGAACTGAATGATGTTAAGCTTGTAATATAATGCATAAGATGTTTAAAGAATGTTATGTAATGAATAAAGTAGAACATATATAAAATATATAACATATCAAATGGCTATAACATTAAAACCACCTGCTTAATACTGTGTAGGTCCCCCTTGTGCGGCCAAAACAGCTCTGGCCCATCAAGGCATGGACAAGACTGGTGTGCTGTGGTATTTGCCACCAAGACATCAGCAGCAGATTCTTTATGTCCTGAGGATGCAAGATAAAGCCTCAGTGGTTCAGACTAGTTTGTCCAGCACATCCCAGAGATATTCACCGAGTTTGGGATTTGAGGAGTTCAACCAGGTTTAGCAAAGTGAACACATATAACTTGTTGCCATGTTCCTCAAACTGTTCCTGAATATTTTTTTTAGTGTGGCACTATCCTGCTGAAAGAGGCCACTGCCAATGCCAGGGAATACTGTTGCCATAAAGGGGCATACTTGATCGGCTACTATGTTTAGGTAGGTGGTACATATCAAAGTAACATCCACAATGTTGAAATGTCTGGTCTCAAAATTTCCCAACAAAACATTGCGCAGAGCTTCACACTGCCTCTGTCGACTTTGCCTTCTTCCCATAATGTATCCTGGTGCAATCTCTTACCTGGATAAGGGAATACTTGGTCATCCAAATGATGTAAAAAATCTTATTAGACTCATTAGACCAGGTCACCTTCTTCCATTGCTCCATGGTCTAGTTCTGTCTATTGTAGACACGTTCGTGGCTCATTTTGGTCAGACTCTAACCAGTCTGCTATTCTATGTTCTGACCCCTATTTGTCATACCCATCATTAACATTTACACCAATTAGTGCTACAGTAGTGATACAGTAGGGGGATTGGACCTGATAGACTAGCCTACACACTCCATGTCCACATACCGGTCAGCTGTTTACCTGTTCTCTATATTTGGACTACTTTTGGTAACAACTAACCACTGCACACTGGGACCACCTCACAATACCTGCTATTTTGGAGATGCTCTGACCCAGTCATCTATATATCACAATTTGGACCTTGTAGCTTAGGTCCTTATGCTTCCAACACATCAACTTTAACAACTGACTGTTCATTTACTATCTTATATACTTTCCCCATTGACATTTACCACTGTAAAAAGAAAATCAGTGTTGTGACTGATGTGGAGGACATATTTAGCAACTATGCCTGGTCTATTACAAAGGGATGTGAGGGTGAATGTGGACTTCCTAGAAGTTACGTTCTCTCCTGTCTCACCAGAGAAGGATGATGATCGTATTGCATTACAGTTGATACCGATTCCCCTCCAGCACATAGAAAAAACAAGGTGCAATATTAATATGGTTACATTAACAGCAAGTGATGTGTCTGATGGACTCAGCACTGGGGACCTAATGGAATTTTTGTGTTCCAAAAGACATAAATTACATGGAAAGAAAGTGGGTTTGAGTGAACTCTTGTTGTAGAAGAGAGTGTGGAAATTATTGTGGAAACATTTTTGGTGGGTACCATTAATGTTACAGACTGGAAATAAATGCACATATTCTAGACCATTTGTGTCCCACTGAATTTACATTTACAAAATGAATCAAAATCAGTATAACTACAGGTAAAGTGTCCATCACAACCATTTACATGCAGTTTTCAGATCAGTAACTAATAAAACTATTCAGTTCATAACATATCATCACTTACAAAAAAGTATTTTTGTCTGTCCTAGCCCACCATAATTTCACCTTCAAACACAACCTTTAAAATACAAACACATGTCTGGAAAAGTTGGGGCATGTTGTAAAATGTGGTAAAAAAAACAACCAATAATTCCAAAAAAACTTTAATTATTTTATAGCTTTATTTAATTTACTTAATTTACTAAATTATTTAATAAAGAAAATAAATTATTTAATAAAGAATGGAATGGTGATTTCTGAAAATACAACCCTGTTACCCAAATAACATAACTTTATTTAAAAAAAATAAAGCCTTTAGAATGTCTTAAATGTCCTAGCATGATGCTAGTTGACCATATATTGTGTATTTGCTAATTTTATGTTCAAATATTTAACCCTGTTTCTCTCAGTCCCATTGAGCATTTATGAAGTTGTCAGTAAAGAAATTGTGTATATAATGCTATTGGGATTTTTATATACTTAAATGCATGTTTTCCTATATATAAATGCTGAAAACTTAAGAATTACAAAGGCTACATGGCTACCCAGTTGGAGAATTACCCTTCTAATCTTTCAGGAACCTGCATTTTTAAGAGGATATACAAAAAACTCTCTAGGTTAGACTGTTTTTTCAATACCCATTAAGTGTTCTGACAAAAATGTTCCTATCATAGATTCTTCTACTGTCCACCCATGTAAGATTCTTCCAGCTTTGACCCAGCTTTGATTTATCTGAACTTCATCTACAGAGAAGCATTTATAAATAGACAGCTATCCAGGGGGCCTTTGACACAGCATCTATGAAATTTTAATTCAGTCAGTGAAGGCAAGGTGAAGGACACAAGGAATCACAAGGTTTTAAAGCACACACATTTTGCAATGCCAAACCCTGCATACAACGCACCAAAACAAGAGGTCAGTTACAACACAAGAGGCTGCGAAAGTAGAAAAGACAAACACTGAATAGGTAGCCAAGTCGTGACAGTGGAACCAACGGTCTTTCTTTTTTTCCCCTTTATTTGTTGTCTTAGGCTGCTCTCAGGAATATTTCTCCATTTGTCAGGATCAGCAAAGCAGAATGTGTGCATCTAGCCACAGAAGTGCTGTGCATGTACTTCTCAACAAAAGCTAAACAACAAAACCCCAATAATAATATTAACAATTAGCAACACATGCCAAATGTCAGCTCTGTGTTTCTTTTCTTTATTTGCCTACTGCTAATGATGGAAGTGTGCATGTGGTACATTTGAACCCAGGTCTTTATCTCCTGCCCACAGCAGATTGAGTGAGCCCACCCAGTCTACGCACTGCCTTCGTCCTATTGACGCCCCTAAAACCCTCAACAATGGTATTTGCATGCTGGTTTATTCTGTAATAACACTGATATGCCAGGCAGAATTAAAGCAGGCCAAACAAACACGCCAAGCGCTGGCTAATTGTGCTTGGAGAAATGTGTGTGTGTGTGTGTGTGTGTGTGTGTGTGCAAGAAACAAATGAGAGGTTCAATTTGATATAACCCGCAGCTTTTCCTTCAGGCATCTTGCTAAGTACTTTCAAGTCTTTGTGAGGAAATAATTGATTTGTGTATGTGCCTCGGGGTGTGTGGAGAAACGTATTATGATATTTGTTGAATAATGGCTAGCTGTTGGGAGGGGGGGTGGTTAATGGATTAAATGGCTATTAGAGAGACAAGTCTCAACAGAATACAACTGCCAGTGATTGACAGTCCACAAATTGTGTGTGTTTCATTGCTTGTTCTACTGACATGGGAAAAAAGCTTCAGTGCATTGCAGAAATACTACGGTGATGGTGGATATTCATATATTCATTCTATGCAAAATGCAGAAGTGTGTCATTACATGTTTGTGTGAGCAAGTAAATACAGATTTCTTCAGAGACAGAGAAAGAGAGGGAGAGAAATGGAGGGGGTATATAGAAAGAAAAGAGATAGATGGGGGTGGTGTGTGTATATATATATATATATGTAGAGAGAGAGAGAGAGAGAGAGAGAGAGAGAGAGAATGAGAGAGTTAGAATGAAGAGAGAGTAAGTGAAAAAGAGAGCGAGACAGGGGGTGAGTGAGAGAGAGAGAGTTAGTTTCATTTCTGCAGTCATACCTATAGTAATGATGTCTACTCTAATCTGAGTGCAGAAGCAGTGGAGAGGATATTGGCCAGTGGAAAGGTTAATCACCACTGCCTGGTTAGCCCGGGAAGACAAGCTAATTCCTCCGAAAGGCAAATGGCACACAGCTCTATCTGAGTGCAGATAAGCCGTGTTAATATACACAGCAGAATGGAGGCTCAAGGGCTGAGGCTGTGTTATCGGCAAGCCCTGAGACAGGGCAACCTGGCAACAGCACAGCGGTTGCCCCATACACAATAAACCCTTAGCCATCCTCTCAAGCAGAACTATCACTAAAGCCTGACCCCCCTACCAACCCCACACCCCCATGAGCCTATGCGCCCTTATGCAGTGCTCTACTCTACACACTCAGCCCTAGCTTCCACAGTGGCCATTTACCACAAACCTAAAACACACACACACACTCACACACACACACACACGCACGCACACGCGCACACACAGGCTATTAGGTGGCTCAGCTAATTGGAAGATCAGCCGAAAGCATTAAAAGATAAAATACTCTGGCAGCTTGCCGCAAGCGTGGATCAGCACGGCCATGGGAACTATCAGGCCTTGTCACACACTTATGGGGAGACACCCAGCACAAATGCAGCCAGCCAAATTATCCCAGTAATATCTCTGTCTCTCTGCTTGACATTAGCACAGAAATGAGCATGTGATTCTGGGTGTGGGGGTGTGGGGGTGGGGGCTGCGTAAGCAGAATTGACAGTTCACAAGTCCTAAATACGACATAATCTCTTGGCCTCCCTCTCTAACCTTTTCCCCTCCTGCCCCCCCCCCCCAACTCTATGCACACACAAACACACACACATCGGAAGCTTGTCAGCCATTGTATCTTAATGTGGTGTAAAATCTCATTTTCTGGTACATGCAAATTGCCGTTCCCTACACCCCCAACAGCATAAGCTCAGACTTACACGCACTTTAATTCAGCATGTTCCGGTGTCAGCACCAAGGGTGAACGCTGCCCTCCTCTCCAGCCCAAACAGACCCCAATCTGAAGCTGGAGGCTTTCATTTCTCCCTAAATAAAAGACAAGAGATTATTCCATTATCTCTCAGATAAGAAGAACTACTTCAGACTAAATGCGGAATACCAGAGAATATTCAAAATTTTTTCTTTCTTTTAAATAAATCTTTCTTGAGGCGAGCGAGTTTGAGAAGGTCAAATACTAGGTTTCTAAAAGAAGCTTTAATCTTGGACAGGCATATATATATATATCTATATATATGATTGAGATCTGGGGAATTTGGAGGCCAAGTCAACACCTTGAACATTTTGTTTTGTTTGGCAGGGTGCATTATCCTGCTGAAAGAGACCACTGCCAGCAGGGAATACTATTACTGTGAAGAGGTGTACTTGGTCTGCAACAATATTTTGAGGGTGATACGTGTCAAAGCACCCAAGGTTTCCCAGCAGAACTCTGCCTCTGACAGCTTGCCTTCCTCCTACATATGTCATGCATACACACCCTACCGTCCACATGATGTAGAAGAATTAATCCATGGTTTCACAGACCCATTGTAGTCTCTTTCAGTGGATAAGGGTCATCACAGATATTCTGACTGGTCAGTGGCTATGCAGCCCAATAATCAGCAAGCTGTAATGCACGGTGTGTATACATATAAATATATACACATATATATATATATATATATATATATGTGTGTGTGTGTGTGTGTGTGTGTGTGTGTGTGTGGATGTTTAACCTTGACTATAAAACTAGTAATTTAAAAATACAAATTTAAAAGCAAAATGACTGGTAAAAAGGGTTAAAAGTCAGATTCCATCAAGAAATTACATGTTAGGACTGATCTCTTGGGTGCCCTTGGTTGTTCTTCTCAGTGGTTAAGACTATAAAGGAACACATTCCTGATTCATGCTTATTTGTGACATGAAAATAATGATCTGAAGAACGAAAGCAGAGTTCAGTGTAACTTCATAGTTGTGACAAACAGAATTTTAAATACGTTCAAGGCAATTTCAGCATAAATCCTGTGGTTGGAATTAAAATGTTTATGTGAAAGTCTCCTACAAATAATGTAAAGAGGCGAACATTAATGAACTATGGTAAAGCTCAGCTTATTAACAACTGTATTAGGTTTAGGATTAGGTGAGATTTAGATGTAGGGATTAGGTTTGCAGTTAGACTAAAGAGAAAATATGATTTTTATCTTATAGCTGAGCTGTATTAAATGGATATTTAGTCTGATGTTGGTGAAAAAAGTGACATCTACAGTGGATCATAAGTTATATTACATAACATTAATAGAGATGAGAAAGGGGTAGCAGTACCATTTAACCTCTCTCAAATTAAGCCATTGCAGTGACAGAATTTGAATATTTCCAATAGAGAGAAAGAGAGAGACAAAGAGAGAGAAAGAGAGAGAGAGAGAGGGAGAGAGAGAGAGAGGGAGAGAGAGAGAGAGAGAGAGGGAGAGAGAGAGGGAGAGAGAGAGTGTGTGTGTGTGTAAGAGAGAGAGAGATGAGAAATAAACAAAGATTTTAGGCAAGATGGTGAAGGCAGTGATTCCTGCCCTTCTCACAAGATTGCTCTTTCTTTATTATTTTCTTGAAAGTTCAGGATGTTGTGGGCAGTGGTGGCCTAGTGGTTAGGACACTGCCTTAGGGACCTGAAGGTCGCAGGTTCGCGTCCTGGCCCGGGCACTACTGAGGTACCCTTGAGCAACATACCGTCCCACTACACTGCTCCCCGGGCGTTGTTGGTAGCTGCCTGCTGCTCCACGTGTTCACGTGTGATGGGTTAAATGCAGAGGTCACATTTTGTTGTGGTGCTTGAGTCTGTTCACAATGACAAATAGTCACTTCACTCTTTTCCTTTTCTCACTTTTTATCCTGCAGAGTTACATTTTAAGATGCAAGGTTTTATTCTGACAGTAGCAATATGCAAGTGAAGTCTACTAAAAATTTTCTGGTGTCTCCCCAAGGAAGACACCAGTAGGCCTCTTTTTGAACATGTGTCCTCACAAATGTTCTTCCTGTAAACGCAACATGAGGACTTTTCCTCTACACATTTGCGTTATGGCTTGCTAAACCTGGGTTTGAGACACACTTCTCTACATTTTGTTTTGTGTCAGTGTGACCACTTGATAAGCCATGAGGCTTGTTCTAGGCCATTGTTTGTGTGCGTTGTGGTTTTCCATGGCCAATAAGCCTTGGGCATGTTGTTGCATGACTCTGCTGTGCCCATTAAGGGGTTAAAGTCACACACTTATCTTGAGACTAAAAGATATTTCACTTAACCGAACTGTACATACTGATGCTGGCCAGTTCTCCTACTTCATTATTAGAACAAATTTTTTGTTTAGGGACCATTCATGAAGGTAATGACTGATGATTTTCCAATAACAATCATTTATGTCTGATTTATATTAAAGTATAATTGGTCTGGGAGTGGAGAAAGTTAGGTCAGTTCTAACTAGTGTCTTTGGTCATTTCTTCAAGGAGTCAGACTATTTACTCGCCTATTTGCTTTTAAAATTGTATTCTTAATTATAAATTATTTTCTCATTATTGCTACAGTGTTTAAAAATGTACAATAAATTATAATTGTTAAACTATAATTATAATTATATTATATAAATTGTATAAAATTAAATCTTCAAAACTAGTCTTTAGATTTTGTGGTATTGCACGTCTAAAAAATTCAAAAATTTTTCACACTCTCCTAAATAAATAATTTAGTCTTGTTTTGGCAAATTACAGCGGAGCTAACTTGTGCAGTAAACAGAACAGCAGTGCAGTACAGTAGGGGCAGTGTTGTGGCAGGGCTGCGGCACTTGCAGCTACAGCTCCAGGCTCTCACGGCTGCTCTGTCTCTCTTCTTAATTGGGGAAGTAACTCTGGTATGTCAACAGAAGAGCAGTGATGTGGCGATGGGGAAAGGGGGTGCAGCGTGGGACAATATCCAAAATGGTGGGGGTCAATGAAGTTGTACTTGTCCCCTCGGAGAGCTGCTAATTTGCTGGAGGAAGTGCCGACAAGACCTTTCTGTGCCACGTTTTCCTTTCACAGCTCGCCTTCTTTTCTTTCTCTGGCAGACCTCCCGTTACAGAGCTGGAGTGCTGGGAATCCAATGGGGCCAGAACCTGGAGAGAGGAGGCCAACGGTAATGAACCACTTCAACATGTGTGCTTACGGACACGGGACAGGGCGGGGGAGGAAGGAGTTGGAGGGGGTGTAAGGCCAGCGGGTATTGGGGGGGTAAAGAGGGAACCTGATTCTGGAAGCCCTGAGAAAGGCAGGCTTGACAAAGCCTGATGGTCGAGAGCAGAATTTAAAGGCATTCTCCAGCAGCGTGTGGGCCCCTCGCCGCAATGAACCACTTAACACAAGAGCACCTCTCTCACCTGCCAGGCAAACACAACAGCCCCCACCACGCTCTCTGTTTACCATCACAGTCTCTCAGCCCCGCTCTGCACCCATCTGCCCCAATTCAGCCCCAATTCACCCACGCTGAGGTGCTGCTAAATATTTGTGTCACTCAAACAAAAGGTGATAAGTAGCCACAAAGCAAAGGAGAAAACACACAAGGAAGCTGTAGGAGGCATAATGCAGGGATGAGTAATGTAAATGGTAGGGGGGAAAAACAGTGACATCATGCGTTGGCTTTTTGATAGCGTGCAAAACAGACAGATGAAAAAAAAGGAAAAATGGAAACAATGAAGAAACAGGAGAAGGAAGAGATTAAAAACAGCATTCACGAGAAAAACCTGCACTAAGAAGTAAATGATTTTTTTAAAGGCGAAGAGCAGAAACCTGCTTGAAACGAGCCTGCTTTGAAGGTTCCGTGTGTTCCAGCACTGTGTGGTCAGAGGAAGCATCTAATCAAATCGGGGTGGTCTATACATACCCCACATACTTAAACAAGAGAGAAGGAAGACTCTGAAGGGCTGATACACATCGAAGACAAACGACGACCAAAAGACGCCAGCCCTTTCAGAAATGAAGAAATGTCCTAGCCAACTCTTTTTCTTTCCTCTTAGGACAATGACTTCCTGCTTTTAAATTAACCACCATCCTGACCCAAGAGGCCCCTGTCTCTATAGAGTGGCCCTCTAAGCCCCCGAAAAGTTACCCCAATTTCCGTTGTGCTTTTGTGCCAGGCCTGGGCGTAGTGAAAGGCTCTGTCAGGGTATTGTTGCAGGCAGGAGCAGGGGGAGAGTGACACATTGTACAACATTATCTCCTTTAAGGTGCTGCTGATTGTTGGAGCCAGCATGGGTCAGAAACCCCTAAGGTCAGAGTCCAGTACATGATCCTGTATATGCAGTTTTCAAAGGGGCAGGAACAAATGAATGAGCCCTTTGGGACAAGGCTGGTCGATACGGTGAGCAGGTCTACAGTCCAAATTTAAATTCATGGTTCTTTCTGGTTCTTTATTCATGGCTAGACCTTAAGTCCTCTTTCTCTCCTCACTGTTTAAGGAATTTAAAGGCAAAGTGCCTTTGTGTAAATCATAACACAATCAGTGACAATCCGATTGTGGTGGGTGTCACGGGTACAATAATAAAGCTGGACTGATTGACTGATGGGGAATTTTACAGTTCATTATCCAATCAGACGGTGGCGTCGTGACGGGTGCTTGTCACCGGGGGAACTCTCCTGGCGGGGGCAGATGTCACTCTGATGCTGTTAAGATGACAAGCGCTGGAGGACAGCGCCGAGAGAGTGACATTTTCCCTTCCTCCCTCCGATGAATGGAGAGATGAGAGAAAGGAAGAGGGACCAAAACGAGAGAGAGGGAGAGAGAATGTGGGAGCCGAGGGAGCGGGAGGACACAATGTGACAGGCTCCATTTTGACATCTGAATTAAAGCCAAGACGGGGGGGAAATTAGCCAGAGAAAATAACAATGTCTGACAGCATTATCATTCTGTTTATCCTCTCCCAGTTACTGCACGCTGCGAAGAGCTACAATACACACAGCAGCCGCATTAACGTACATGCTTCTGCCTTATACTGCGGCTGAAACAGCCTCACGACTGAGACACAGCGGAAGAACATGAAAAGAACCTAAAAAAGAGCTAAAGTAATTTTTGGCTCTGCTCTGTAGGAAGACACAGAACCTGAGGGAAACAAGTAAGAAGCAAGAAAAGAGTGAGAGGAAAAGGGAAACTTCACTGAGAGGATGAACATCTTCCATATTGTTCTCGGCCTACACATACATTTCTAGAAAAAACCTTTATATGGTGTAGAACCCTTTAAATTACATCAAACCTTTAACCCATTATAATCCCAGACTTATTACAGTTTACATTCAGAACAAAAAGGTTCCATTCAGTACCAGAAGTATAGTTATCTGTCTTATACCAATAGTTAGAAGTCTTACTGGTGCTACATAGAACCAATTTTAAAAGGCTCTTTAAAGAATCAGTTGCAAGAGGTTCTCAATCTTATCCATGAAAAAAAACTAGATACATTTTTTTACACATATAAATGGATCTTTGAGTTGTTGTGGTTTTAGATATAATGACTGAATTTAGTGAATAAAAACATTTTATTAAAAAAATGCAAATTTGAAAAACCTTTAAGGGTGTAAGGCTTTTTACCCAGTAACTACTTGTACTACAATCCAAACTGATTGAGTTAAACTTAGCTGTAGAAGTACATAATAAAAGTTTCAACGCACCATTAAGTTCTGGATATCTGATAAGTGAAAAATGCCCTTGAACCATCGATTGAAAGGTTCTTTACGGAACCAAAAGGGAATCTACAACACCACTTCAAAGAGCCTTTATTATTACAATAGGAGGAAAAGGAATGAGGCCTCTGAGTTAAAGTAAAATATAAAATTGGGCAAAAGAAAGACACTAAAGATACTGAGAGTGAGAGAGAGCAAGAGAGAGCAACAGAGCGAGAGAGAGAGAGCAATATCTCCATCTACTCAGAGTGAGGGCCCCATTAACTTGACCACTTGCCCTTTGCACACAAAGGTTTCAGCAGCCCTCTACTCCTCCCATCCAATTATGTGTGATTAGGCTGAGTGTGCTGTGTCAAGATGGAGGGGAGCAGAAAAGACATGCCACACACTCACTCTTTTTCACACATATGCACACACACACCAATTGCAGCAACTACTCTGACTGGCTGTAAAAAATATCCCCCAAAAACATGCACAGGCACCAATGCGCACTGCCCGTCAACACAAGTTACACAAAAACAAAGTTACACTGCCAAAAATTCTGCCATGGCTGTTGGTGGTTCGCTCTTGGAGCAGGCACTTGTGTTGATTCATCAGCGACTCAAATGGCCCAGGCTGAATGTTGTTTTCACAATCAGAAAAAGAGAGCAGGGTGCACTCAATTAGCAGCCTCGTTACAGGCGGTGATTAGCGAGGCCTTGGCGCTCTCGGAGGCCCCATGGGGTATGAGCGGGGCCACTGCTACTTCAGAGCTGTCACCACGGGAACCCCCGGTGCGTCCCACAAGCCCCCAGATGATAACAGACAACAGTGTTGTGCAACTGTTTCTGGTAATTATCAAAGCAAGGGAGCGAAACGATATGATGGCATCACTGACAGGTGAAAAGGCTCCAATCACAGGTTACTGTAGGACAAATGATGGAACACCTGGGGGAATAAAACCTAAGGACTAATGAAATGTGGGAAAACAAAAACATTTCCGGTGCTAAATGAGTGGAACGCCAGAGTTGCCAGGATCCTGCTGGATGAAAAAGACTGGCGTATAACTATGTTGGAAGGGCGAATGAGGAGGGTTGAGGGGGGCAATATTAAAATTCATGACTCTCTTTGAAAGCATTTGTATAAGAAAAAGATTAAGATGGGGTGGGAAGGGGCTGGGGGGTGCTGCTAGAGGCAGCATTATCAGTCTTCCTCCTGCTCCATGCTGCCTGCTCTCTCCACTGAGACTGGAGGGATAAGAGGATAACTGGGCCCTGGCCGGGCTGAATGGAGGAGGCTTGTGGAGTCCAGGTCACCCCAGCTGCTCTCCCACTCATATCCAATCCCCCCTCAAACTCTGTTCTCCATGCCTGCGAGAAAGCCCCATCACTCACTGCCTTCGAGCTTAGAACTAATGAAATACCCACTCAAGGCTTTACATTCCTCTAAATAAGAGGAATTAAAACTCAGCAAATCATATGACCTGAGCTAGGAGCTAGGTGCTCTATGCTTGTCAGATGTAAATACAGACATGCTAACGCTGTCTACTTTTTGGTGGGGGTAATATTTTCCATAGTCTCTATTTTTGATATTTTATATTTTATGATATTTAGACAATTAATTAAGATCCATAATTTAAATCATGCCTATATAAGAATATTGTATTAATAATGAATTAAAATCTATATGCTTTGCAGGTTTGCTTTGGTCCATATTTTCAGTTTGCCTGAGCTTACATCTAGTAAATTTAGTCTATTCATTTCCCAAAATTAACATTTATTTATGTAATTAATGTACAAATTTGTATTTATAAGGATCATTACACTTATATTTAAATGCTGTAAATACTGGAGTAATACAAATTTTTAAATAATTGGTAACAAAAGTTTTTAGATCTTAATTTTAACTCCATGATTTTGTCCAATCAGGATTTTTTTCACTGTGGTATCTATGAAGACCCAGCCAAGCCAGCACTCTCAGTGGTTATGACATCAGAAGTTGGACTGAAGGCCCTACATGCTATAATGAAATTATCGACACTAATAATCAATCACATTTTCATTTTTAAAGGGATCAGTTTTGTAAGACAACAGTGTATGTCCTCTGGAAGTCCTGAATGAACTCCATCAGTAGTTCAGGATTATAAATATATAAATAAATAAATAAAGTTTTTTTTGGGGAGGCCTTGTTAAATTACATAATGGAATATATACTGATGTCTACTATAGGCTTCATATAAAACATGAAATGTGAAGCATTACATATGTGTTATTTACCTAAAACATAAAAAATGCAAATTAGCATTAGTTTAGTTTTAACACACTATGAGAAATCCCATAGAGGTGTTTACAGAAATAAACCCATTTAACATTGTTATATTTAATGACATTGATGAGTGCGAATGTAAATGATGTACTTATTTCCATGTCCTCTTTAAGGGTTTTGTCCTTTTTTTCCTTTTTTTTTTTTAACCAAAGACACCACTAGTTTGGAGAAGCATTTTTTTTAGTAAGGATCCAGCTTGACAAAGTTTACATTAAGAGGAGGCTGCTGATGTCTGTTGCTACAGAACTGGAAGTGTGAAATACCCATTTTAGAAAGGTAAAAAATAAACTGTCATCTGTCAATAGTAGGTGTCAATGACTGTGCCATTATCTAAAAATAAGATATAAACTGCTGGTGTTTGCTAATATAAGGTAGATTAACTGGTGAACTGTGCTGAATTGTAGCAGTTTGACATTTTTGCAGAGTAAGGCTTTTTTCCAGAGTACTGGACTTTGTTCAAAAGAATACAAGCATAAGAAAGGGGAAAATTAGAAAATGTATATGAAAACACACACACACACACACACACACACACACACACACACACACAAACACACA
>JBBPDA010000105.1:42506031-42525854 GCA_037974385.1 Arnoldichthys spilopterus | reverse complement strand
ACAGACAAGTCAATATTTTTCATTTATACTGACACAGTTACAGGTGGTCAAATATGAAGCACAACTGAAGTAATTAACTTGCACTGTATTGACTACTAAGCACTGAGGTTAAAATTTGTAGACCTTGACCCTGAAAACGAAAACTGTTCAACCAACCGAACATTTTGGTGGTAAATTAGAAAATATCTTATTAAAGGCATAGAAATAAATAAGACTTAATGATGACCTTCACTGCAGTGAGTATAGAAGTCAAGGGCTTATTTGGAAAAAAAATTAAATAATGGGGTTTTCTTGTTTTTTAATACCAAACATTTTGTCCCAATCTTAGACCTGGATCTTACTTCATCAAAATATAATATAATATTTTTTTATACCATACAAATGTGACTACAGACATATGACTACAGATTTTTTTTTAAATCAAAACAATAGAAATCCAGATTATTAAATTATTAAAAGTTAACTCAAGGTATATCTATACAAACATAATCAATTTAGACCATATATATATAGTTAAAATATATCAAATTCAAATTCAAACATGTTATACTCAATATGGAGGAAAAATGAGCATACAAATATTTCTATGTATAAAATTTATAATACAGTGTTTATAACAGTTCCAGTTAGATCATAAGACTGAGCACAATGTTATAATCCTTAACACAATTGACCTTAGATTTTGTATTATGCATCAATCTAGTTGGTAGCTCTTAGTGAATCCTCCACAGGCTATCTGAGGGGAATGGTGCAGCTCCATTCTGTCTCAATGTGTTCCCAGAGCAAACACAATCAGCTCCATCTTAACAGGCTCAGCATTGCATTTTGCACTGTCTAAAGGTAGATAAGAGAAACGATTCAATCAGGCACTAAATCCTCACCTGCCCATTCCAGTCCAGCCATATTCATCTGCATACCAAACCTCGGGCCTCCACAGCTTTTACTTCCTGCTCATATGGATCTAATTTCCACGTTCTATAAATGTATGCATTGAGTGAATGAATTGATGACTGTCGCTGAGTGGGTGAGAGAGAGCGAGAGAGAGAGAGAGAGAGATAGAGAGAGGTGTGACAGTGTGACTATGAACACTAGGTGACCGCTTCATGACCTCAGTACAGTTCCTTAAATCTGGAGAGGTGAGCAGGTAACCTTACCTGGGCTCTTAATCCTGCACTTTAATTTGGGCTGAAACACGACCTGCTCGCCTGATCTTGGGCCCTAATTGGAGGGTAACTCCAGCTGACTTTTTGATCCTGGATTCTAATTGGAGGGTAACCCTAGCTGGCCAGCTAATCTGAAGTTTTGATGCAACCTAAGTGCCACAAATTGTGCCAAGTGTCACAAAAATATCCATCACTACAAGGTTTTTGCCCGTATTCAGTGTCAGCCTATTCAGAGCCACTGATTTTAGCCCAGAGTCTCTCACACTCATACATGCCCCGGCCTGCATTCTCTCCTCCTCTTATTGTACTGCCAAATCTTGTAATGCCACTTACATTGAAAAGCGAGGAATGGGCAGGAATGAAAAGGAGTCGACGAGGATCGACCTGCACTCAGGTGTCTTGTTGTCTTAGAATGGTTTATAGATACTTTTCAGCCTTGAGTTACTTCTCCTAAAATGTATTTAAATGACATTGCACTATCAACAAAACAAAGCATTTTCAGGGAGACAGCAGAAGTATTCAAACAGCATTTCATGCATCCAACATCAGTACCGCCACATGCAAGGTAAGCATATTCAGGAAGGATGTTTTCAGAGATGAGAAAACAGGCAGAGTAATACATTCTGGATTGGCCTATTCAATTTAAAGAAGAAATGCTCTTCTCTCAATCTGTGCCTCAATTTTCTAGCCATCATTGGTTTTTCATGTTAGATCAGATAATGCTGGAGGGCCTTTATATGTGAGTGTTTTACCTCACTGGTTCATGGTACAGAGAGGTCTACTATGGACGTGTGACAGCCTGCTGTTACATTCAGGAGAAAACACAGAGTGCCAGCCTTAACAAACACACAGCATGATGTCAAAGCTGCAAAATACCCTTCAACAGCCTCACATTAAACACAATCTGTAATGTTTTCTTTGTGTTTTTCTATAATAATAGCAATAATAATAATAATATTAATAATAATAATAATAATGCTGCATATTATTAAACATTCTTGGTGCAGCACAAGTATGGGCTTTTGGTTTACTTATGTACTGTATATTTAAAATTGATAATAGACAATCATCCTTCTCCACCTTTCTTTCTTTTTATGTGCTTATATAGGATTATGCATTTAAAAAATAACAAATTACTAAATAAAAATAGTAATACTAATGGACAGCTGCATGATGTGTACACTGTGAAGTGTATAATGTGCGATAATGGCATTTTTATTAGATGAAAAATCTATTAAATATATGTGAGCCAGTCGGACATTGATACATACAGATCTTCTGCAATTAAGAGGATTAAGCTAAAGTTTTCAGTGAAATGTGCTTTGAATCAAAATGACCGTGAAAATGATTTCATAATTGAATGTTATTAGTGTCATTTAATTAGAGGCCAATTTAAGATAAATGCACAGGGTACAAACAAGCATTAAAAAAACAAACATCTGGCTAGTGTGCTGTCCCACAGCTGTTTGTCATAGGCATTATGGCTCTCGCCTTCGCTGATGACACACAAAAAAAGACCATTTTAGTCCAAAACCCATCCATCAGCAGCACAGGGCTTTGTTATACCAATCATATCCTTCTGAGTGGAGACTGCATTTCCATCTAATGCAGTCTGCACACATTTACATGTAAACATGCGCACATTGAATCCGCAGACGTGTGGAAGACACAGCCCTTTCCCCATTACACACTCAATAATAGATTCAATCTGCGAACTTAATTTCAAGGTGGAAAAAATGACTAGGTAAAGGAGGACGCAGCCACTCGCACCGTCTCCTCTTTTCCACCGGCGTGTGTGTGCACGCATCTGCCTGCAGCTGAGCACCACTCAAAAGAGGTTACAAATGAGACTCAGCCCCCAGAGAGTATTCAATTTGCTCCTTATTTTCTCAGTCAAATGTGTCTCTTTATCAAAGTGAGTAGTCAGACCCTGCACAGATAAACAATAATCTCATTCAGTGGTTAATGTTTTCCCCCTGCTCTGCACTAAGCACACCCCTGCCTTATCTCCAGCCTGGGAGGCTAAGGGTCTCTGCTTAGATTAGCCAAAGGCATCAGACAGATAAGGACAATAAATCCAAATTGCATATGAAAAATATTAAAGCATTATGCTGTATTAATCTGGTCATTGCATTATTTATTCTAATCATCAAGGTCCTCTGTCTCTGTGTGGATGAAAAGAGAGCAAGCCATCATACAGCCTTAAAATAGAGAGAGAGAGAGAGTGAGAACATAACACCACTGAAAGCTCTATTTTGCAGTTAAAGGGGATTTAAATGTGCATAATTAATTGGTTAAGATGTAAACCACATCATTCTGGATGGTTCAATGTGAAATCCTCTGTTCTATAGCAACTTAGAGTCAGATTTGTTTACGGTGGTGATGTGAACCTGGCGTCTGCCTCTTAAAGCCAGATCACAGGCAGTTATTCCATGTAATGGTTATGAATATGCTGTATGACGCCTAAATCGTACAGAGGTTTTGAAATGGTATTGGCCTCTCTGAAATTTGCCATTTACTACTAAACAGAACCATTACGCCATTTTAAGTTTCTTTGCAATGAACATTTTAATATCTTACCCCTCTGAATGACTTATTATAAATTAAATTCTGCATAAATAATATATGCAGATTTTGTAAAATTACCTTTTAAAGGAACTGATTCACTGAAATATTAATTCAATGTGTTTGATCAGTTTAGACATATTTAGTGTCTAAAGCTTGCTTCATTTATTTTGGAGCTACAAGGTTAAAGTATTACAGGTTCAGTAATACTTCAGTAACAAGTCAGTGATAATGATTTTTTAGCTTTATGCCATAGCTCCAGAGCAAAGCTAAAGCAGCAAATTCACACATATGGGATAAAGATTAAATGGAGTAATGGAGTTTTTTTTTTTTTTTTTGTAAATCATCCCTTTAAGGCATCTAGCTTTTGAGGTAAAGAGAAACATTTCAATGCCAGCTTCTGAAGCTCTGCTGCAAGCTTAACACATATAATGATGGCTAAGAATTATAAAAGCAACACAAGCTTAAGACATACATGTTATAAATTACCCTTAATTTTTCATTGGAAAAAGAATTCATACAGTACGAGCCTGAACCTGATGTAGATCACCAAATCTGGACTGATGTAAATACTGACAGTTTCCCTTCTGACCCCTAGGCTAGTCTGGAGGTTGTCTGTGTCTGAGGCCCCTAGTCCCACAGTGCTGGCTCTCAGCAGGGGAGAAGCAGGCAGGGCTGCTATGTCATCTCTGTCTGCCACACCCGCCGCATGTCTCCCCATAATCTGCTCTAATCTCTCCTGCATTCACCTCATCTGTACAATGAAACCCAAGCGATCTGCTGGAACAATGAGAGAGCAGCGCATTTGCTAAATTACTCGGCTAAAATCATATGGTGCCGCTTAGAGGCGCTTATTCTAATCAGTTATGTTATCACTTGATGTTATTGGCGATTAAATGTTTAAGGCTATGTGTGGCCATGTGGAACTGACAGGCTTGGCAGGGGTGTAGGCACTTATTTCTTTGTCCATTGTACTGAATGCATTACAATAATTTCTTCTATATTCTAAAATACAAATCTAGACATTACACTACGCTATATTTACTCCTCGGTGCACACACTGTTTGTGCTTACTTGCAAAGAGTGGATGATCAGCTTTTGCCCACGTGCCTTTTTACTCTACGTTCACCTCCTTTCTCGGGCTCAATCAATAACAGACTACTTGCTAAATATCTTCTAGGGCAGTTCAAAATAAATCTATTGCCAAGGAACAGCTCACATGCAGTTGCATTGCTAAATCTCATTATGAGAGTTAGAATAGACATTTACCTGAGATAAAAATGCTCAAAGGTGAACTTGACACTTATACTCAAACATACAAGTGAAGGTAGAAAAGTATCTCGTTTTGAAATGAGCTGCCAGTAAAATAAGCTTTGGTTTTACATGGCTTCTATAGAAAATTCACATCTTATTTTTTCTTATTCAGCCGTTTATTATTCAGTATTCAACTAACAAAAATTAGTTCAGGAACATCTTTCTGTTGACTGCTCATTTATCACTCATCAGCCACCACAGATCTGTTTAGTGTCCAAATCCTGCGTTTTTAGGTAGAACCCCAACTCCAAGACCAGGGTTGCTACCCACCCAAACAGCCCAAAACCTTTCTGTTAAAATACTTCACCAAAACCTCTCAAACCATATTCAGATTTTCACTAAGATGGTTCAAATGTATGGGTGTGATTTAAAAAACAATATGATTAACAATTATAATTTGCTAAAAATGAATAATCATTTACTACTATGGGCCGTCATTTTGACAACACCAGGGCTCATCTTTACAAAGCACTGGTAAATTGGAGAACTCCGTTCTAACCCACATGGAAAAGTCTGCTACACATTAAAGAAGATTGTACATGTGGTTTGAGCAGGTTGAGAGAAATTTTGGTGGTGAATGTTTATCCAAATTATTTGGGCTATTTGGGTAACTATTGAGTTCTAGTGTTTGTTAGCTAGGTCAGCTTCACAGTTCCAGTTCTAAACTAAAGCAAACTGTGGACCCTAAACATGTCTCGAGTGATCGACTGCTCGACTGCCTCTAGGTACAAATAGAAAATTTATCACAAAACCTGAAAGCTGTCTCAAACTAAAAAACAGCTACATTAGAGATCAAAATGTCTTCCCCTTACTTTAAACAGAGGCATCATATCATATGCTCCGACATGAGTTAGACATTGGTAGTAGTGTATTATTATGTATAATATCATTACATTCTGCATTTTCTAGTTGTTTTCATTCCTGAAGGAGAACTGCACATGTACAGGCCTTTAAAAACATCTTCAATGCAAAAACAAAACTTTCCAATACTGCGCAGTCGCATATTTTTTGTATTGAAATCTGTCAATAAGCCTTTTGTCAGCCACCATTTCTGTTTATCTGTTTGCCACTCAATTCCACAGGATGGTTTTTCATTGAAGGGGAAAAATAAGCGGTGTGTATCTGCTGCACTGCGACTAAAAACGTCCTTCACATCAGACAAAAGTGCATGCAGCCAAGCCTCTCATCCTACAGGTTATCACATGCCTTGAAAAACATGAGGGCGAGTGTATGCAGGGAAAGGAGCCTTAATATATCTACCTATAACCTTGGCACTCCCTCCACTCTCTACTCCTGCTCTTTCCCCGATCTCGATCGCCCTCCCCTGAGTGTAATTATCTTCCTTATTTTTCCTGCCATAATTCTTTCCCCTCCCCCTGTACAGCGATGCATAAAAAGATGCTAAAATGATAGAATAATGCCGCTCACAGTGCATCAGACCAGAGGAGTACTGATGTGATGCAGCATTCTGTGTGACAGGGGCCATCTGATACGTGTCTTTCCTGAGGGAGCGAGACAGAGGTGGCAGAGTACAGATGGTACAGAGATGGCACTTGTCTTGGCCTCTAGATCCAGCCGTTCACGGCCTGTGTTTAACAGTTGGAACAGCGACAGAGAAGTAAACTGACAGCTATGAATCTTTCTCTTCTTCTCAACAGTCTGGCTTCTTCATGCACTCCTCTCTGCTTTATTTGTACTGGGGGATGGGGAACTGACCTATCCATGTTCCACCCACAAAAGCAGTATATAATATACAGCGTATATATATATATATATATATATATTGTTGAATGCATAATGTCATCTCTCATGCTGGGTCATTTCATTGTCTTAACACTAATCTTGTCAGACAAGAATAATAATGTCCTGATAGCCTTTCCATTTTAGACCTTTTTTCTACAAACTTTGTGCCTCATATCCAAGCAGAACCTCACACTGATACTACCACATGCCAGGATGACAGATGCAGTGAATCTCCAGATTTCAAATCCAGTTCTCAAGATACTGGTGTAATTTGCCAAGCATTAATGAAGGAATCATGTGGCAACTGATATTTTGTCTTGTGAACCTACACAAATCAGCCATTACATTAACACCACCTGCCTAATATTGAGTACGTCCCTCATGCTGCTGAAACTATGATAGCCAGCATTAACATTTTGTGCCACAACAGCTTTTTGGGATTGCACCAGACAGGCTGGCCCACATTGTCCATCTTTGGATAACTTTTGGTAGGTACTAACTACAACATACCTGGAACACTCCACAAGACCTGCTGTTTTGGAGATGCTCTGACTCTGACAGATCCTTATGCTCATCCAATTTTCCTGCTTCCAGCACATCACATAGTTTCACTGTAGCACTTGTAAACTGTTATATTGTAGTAGTTTTTATAAGCACCTGGCCTATTTATCCATTGTTGTAGCGGTTCTCTGTAGTTAGTGTAAGCACTTGGCATATGTATGTATTATAGTAGTGTTATTTTACAACTATGAGAAATGCGGTGGTCTTCCTTTTAGCACCACCCTCAGTGTTACTCTATGCAATGCGAATGCTTGATTGTTTCCTCGGTCCTGGAAGTTGCTTTGGATAAAAGCATCAGCCAAATGAATAAATGTAAATGTACATCAGCTTCAAGGACTAACTGTTCACTTGCTGAATAATGTATCCCACTCCCCTGACAGGCACCATCGTAATGAATTGGACATGGGCATTGGGCATTTAATTTTTGCCAGTGTTCTGTAAAGCTTAGCTAACTTCATCCAAAGTCCACAAAGGAATGAATCTGTGGGTGGAACACAAAGCAATAGTCAGACTCACTGTTCAAGGCCTCTAGGCGAAGTCAGTGTACAAGGAACTTCATAAATGAGGAAAATGTTCATAAACATCATTTTTGTTTGTGGACATTCTGAAACACTCCGGTTAAGTGTAGTAATACTACTATTAGCTGGTTTTTTATTTATTTATTTATTTATTTTTACAATGCTTCAAGTGCAATAGGTTATGCAGCCATGTACCACCCTGAGTGCAGGGACTCCATGCGGTATTCCTGATCTCTGGCTGAGTCGAGGCTGTGCTCAAATTGGCAGCCTCTGATTAATCATCACTCATTATTCACACTCACTACACTAAAATTACGCTGGGGGAAACACTATTTTTGCCCCTGGCAGGGTGCCCCATCTAGCCCCCCTCCAGCCAATCACGCACCAGGTTCCGGCCCCCTCGAACTACACGCTTGGAAGGTGCTCTTAATCTGCAAAGAAAACAATGGAGACTAATTACACGTTTATGTCTTCAATCTCATCTCTGAGTATAAATATATGACGATGTGGCACTGAAAGAAGGAGGAGTGTTCAACAGTCCAAAGTCAAAAGCACTTTAAAGGACACCAAATACAACAACACTTGTAGACTGATCCCTTTTCTTGAACAATTTGCAGCCTAATATTAGTTCTTTTCAATTCGCATCTTCTGTTTTGAGGTCACCTACAGCTTTGCAGTTACTAGCCTGGGTCAGTGTGGGCCGAGCCCATGTCAGCACCAACCTGATTGTCAGGAGAGATGAATTAAGGCCTTTCTTCGCCCCCAAAGAGCAGCAGGGTCATTTGGATATTTGGGGGACAGTCTGGAGCTCCTTAGACAGTTGCACTGCTTGGGAGTTCATCCCTGAATGCACTCCTGAAACATACTTGGATATTTCCACCCAAAACAAATTCATTTTGATAAAACAGGGCATATTCATGCAGTAGACGTATTCATATGGTCAAGAGCATGTTTAATTAGTGGGGTATAAAGGATGTATACTTAATATTTTCAATGTTATGACTCAATCATATACAGTGCAAGTAATTAAACAATGATAACTGCTGTAGTTTTGGATCTGCAGCACACTAGATATGAGGTAAAATGATGCATATGAAGTAAATGTGCAGTTTTAATTTGAGGGTAATAACATACTGCTATTAAAAGAAAAACAGTAAGTTGGCTAGAGGCGGTAGTGGTGTAATGGTAAGGGAGCTGCCCCTGTGACCTGAAGGTTGCCGGTTCAGCTCCCAAAACAATACAGGTACCCCTAATATACCCATGAGCAAGGTCCCTGGGTGCTGCCTACATGAATGGGTTAAATGCGGAGGTCAGATTTTATTGTGGTGCACTGTGCTGTTATGTGGTGTGTTCACAATGACAAATCACTCACTTTCACAATTGTAACTTTACAAAAGAATACAAAAACGCATCTTATTTCTAATGTATAGAACATACTAGAACAAGTGATTTTGGGGCAATGCTATTGGTCTGTTCATCATGAAAGTTTCACACAATGTATAAAGGCCAGCTGCATTGTTGGTACAAAAAAAGTCAAAAACAAAAATAGAAAAGTGTTTTTTTCTGGACAGCAATGATATATTTTAGGACGTTCCCATTTATTAACTGCAATCTGTTTTACACCCCCACCCCCTTATTTCAGGGTACCCCAAACAACTGGACACATAAACAATGGCTTTAAAACAGTCATGTAGAGCATTTGACTTGGTTGCAAATCCCTTGCAGTTAGTGACTGTCTGAAGTCTAGTGAACATTACAAAAATGGTCTCAAATCCCATCACTCTCCTCATTCTTCTGCCCTTCTGTTCTTCTTTTTTCTCCCACATTCTAATCATTAAGTCACATCAGTCAATAGCTTTATTATCTGGTAGCCTGGGAGCCTCTATCTTGCTATCGTCCTGTAGAGTAATTGCATTGTGACAGGGGATGATGGGGCCTGAAGAGCCTTTCATTTGCAGGTTAGCGTTTATCAGTCAGAGCCATCATACAGGGCTGTCACTCCGCCATCGGCTTGCTTGGTTGGGCTACCTCATGTCCTTCATGTAACTTTGTGCTGCAGCAATTTTCCATTTTGGCCTCTTTATCCCAACATTTACGTTAGTGATCGGAGGGGGGCGGGGTAGGGAAAAGGTGATCCTTCCTATATCTGAAAAAGAAGGCATAGAGATGATGGACACTGATTGTTCCTCCATGTCTCTCAGCTTGCTCAAAGCTAAGAGCTGAGCATGTAGGAACGGTTTGAGAGAATGAAGCTTAAAGCACACAACATGCTTTCATGTGACGGAGCTTGAGCATTGTTGAGTTCCTCAGTACATTCAGGGGAAAACATTGAGTGGTCAAGACAGCCATACATTCGTGTGGACGTCCGACTGACAGGTACAATACTTCACAATGGCAGAAAGTGTCCTGTTATCTTTCCCATTCAATGACAGCTTGCTGGTCTGTGACTTGACTTTATTCAGTGACCCCAAAGCATGGAAAGCATTTGGTACTAGCAACAGAAGGCAGTTCAGTCAAGTCACAAATGTTTTATTCGTTTCATGTCCAACCAAATAAAGGTTAGTTGTGTGAGAAATAAAAAAGCAGCAGAAATTGTGATTGATGTAGGGTAATGACGTATTCTACACTAGATTAACCCTTTAGTGGCCAAGATAAAAGCAATTAATTTTTAGTTTTGTATTTTCTTTTTCGTTTAAGGGAATAGTAACAATTTTTTTTTTCAAGAACCCCATAGGTTTTTAAATACAGGCCTTGATTGAATAGTTGAAATTTCACTTTATGGTAAACTCTGAATACATAAACACATTAGTAAAAATCAAAAAAATTTTTGGATTCTCTTAAAAGTTCTCAGAGAAATCCATAAAACCTTCTCAAACCTGCAACTAGCATGTCTTTGTCTGACTTCTGGTGAGGAAGCTCACTGAGAAGATCTACTAATTAAAGACATGGTGAAATCCAATGGATTTTTCTTTTGTTTTTTTTACCATACCTGGTCTAAACTAGTATAGTGCATGGTTCAAAAAGTTAAAGGGACTCAAAATGTGCTCGACCAAATAACTGACCATTTTAACATATGGGGGTTACAGTAAACATGTTTTTTTCTATAATTCACAGTTGAATCTGACATTTTCTATGTTTTGTTATAAAATATAGTAGCAGTGCGTCAAAAAGAAAAAAAGATTAAAAACTCACCTTTTATCTTCACATTTGTACTCGGATGAGCTCTGTGTACACACGAACAAAAGAAAATGTAACTTCTCACATCTGGATGTTGATGGGCTATTAAAAGCCCAGCACAGTCCTGACATAAATGGGCTGCAAACAGCCATGCAGGAGTGTATGTCTAGTTTCTAACACATTGAGGATCAATCTAAACCCCTTTGACATGAGTCGACATCCCTCCATCTCCTACGTCTGCATGTGAGGATTCAGACGTAGGATAATGTGCAGTCGCACGCGAAACAAAGGACAAAGTGAGGGTGATTAAAGTGTGAATCAATAACTTTGATTTTGTGCATTTTTGTGATGGTAGTGTACTTGCCTTTTGCTAGTAGTTGATCCTGGTGCTTGTGAATAGAAATGATTGATTTACAGACCTCCACCTTTGTGTGTCTATTTCTTCTGTGAACATCCTACACTTCCCTTTGTATTTGTGCCCTTTAACTGTGCCAAGGTTCAAAAGAATTAACCTTGATTGGGATAATTGAGCCCAGGCCAGAGTGGACTGATTATGTTTTATAAACCTATTCTCTTCCTCTCAGCAACCCCCCCCCCACGCTGCCCATCCTCAGTCTTTCTCTCCTTCTCTACCCCACTGACAATTTGACCCCCCCCCCCCCCCCTCCGCTGTCATCAACGTTCCTGAGATTTCTGCTCTCCCTTTTCTTTTCTTTGGATACAGCTGGAACAATTCAGTGCCACTGCAGAAGAGGACATTTTGAACAAGATGTCATTATTGTGGTCTAAGCCTTTGGGGGGTTAAGGACATGTGGGACAAAGGCTAGGTGACAGGTAGCTATTTTATTTAACTGTGTCAACAACACTGTGCAATAACAGTACAGTACAATACCACTGCTGGTCCAAAAACAAAGAAAAAGAGAGGAATCCTCTCGTCTGTTCGAAGAAGCCGAATTTCCTCAGGTGCTCAGTTGACCATCAGCTGATAGCATTAATCAATAGCCAATGCAGTCCACTTACCGGCACGAGAGGAGAGAGCGAGCTCCTATTAACTTCATGCTCCACTCTGTCGGGCGGACATGGCACAAACAGAGATTGCCTCATAAGGAAGGTTTTAGGGCAGGGTGGGTGGGTGTGTGCATGTGTATGTGTGCGGTTTGTGTACCCATCAGCGGCTGAGCCATGCTGAAAGGGAGAGGAGGCAAGCAGTCAATATCATAAGCGGCTTACAAGCAGGCGTCCACTGCCTCTCACAACAGATAGAGACTGTCTTGTATAGCAGGCCTCTCTGTCAGCTCAAGATTAGCTGCAGCGAGAGGGATTTCATCACCTTTATTCAGAGCGGAAAAAGGAAAGGAAGATTGCCACTCTGGAAATGTGCATGCACAAGCTACTGTAACTTCTGAGGTGGGGGGGCACTCCTTACTCTTCAGCGCTCTGCCCCTATCCTTCCTCCACAGAAGCCTATGATTGCTCCACACTCCAATGGACTCGGGGGGTAAAGCCGACGGCACAATAACCTCCAGCAGATACATTAAAGGCCCTCTAACGCTGCACAGGTGACTGGCGGATGAGTCTCAGATAGCAGAGAGAGGAAACAAGTGAGGACCACTTTACTGCACATACATGATTATGGCACTGCCCACCTAGTGCAGGCACAAAGCCTTGAGAGGCCTGCAGTGATTCTGATTATAGATGACCTTGTGACAGAACAACACACACGGCATATTCTCCCGCACAACACATTCAAATCAAGGGCAACAAAAAAAGGAGTGGGTGGTTGGCTTAAAAAACTAAAAAAGGAATGTAAATTTTGTGTTTGGGGTGGAAATATAGTTATAACTATTGAGCTTTAAGAAAAGTAAAAGTAAGCTAAGCCTTTTTAAAACTTCATCCAGTCTGCTTGGCAAAGCACATCCTCGAATAGCGGCAGGCTAAAATCATTTCAGCTTCGATAAGCTAACCATCCCCCATGAACTCGAACACACACACACTCGTGCACACCACCTCTCAGGGGAGCCAAGGGGATCGTTCGCATCAGCTTGGGTTAAGGTTTTTAAAGCAGCGCGGTGTGACTATGGGGGGCCTGGAGCTTTTTTGTGTGCTAAAGACATGCAGGCCCCCTGACGCAGCTTCACTGCAGGGCTAACAGCCACCATATGCCTGGCTATGGCTGTCAGCTGCTGGCCATGCAGGGCCCGTCCCACCCTCTTCAGGAGTCAAAAACTGAACTCTAATCTGAGCTGAGTGCTCCAGCCCTGCAGGTTAGAGTCTCGCACAACATCTTTGACCACTCATTTTAACAGTGCTAATCTTCTTAAAAGGTCAAATGGGGAATCATTTTATAACGTTATTGGATCACACGGCGCACATTCTCTCCAGATGCCGGAAGGAAAAGGGCTAAAATCAAAATGGCCCACTGCTACAGCTGTACTCGCCTCTTTAGACAGCGTGGTAAACACATTTTCCAGGTCTTCTCTGAGCTGACCTTGTCCTGGTATTCCGAGCACCGATGAGGACTTCTTTTATGATCTAAAGCTCTCCATTTGTTTGACAAAGTCTGGGCCATTGTTGACAGGGGAAGCAAAGTTCAGCGTATTAAAATGGGATACGTTCTGTGAGATAAACTCATCATCATGTCCTGTCTCTTCCATTCTCTCTGTCTCTTGCATTGTCTTCCTTGTCTTTCAGGTTAATTGCCTGTTAACCCTCCACTTACCGTAATTACTGGCCCCAATTACCATTTGACAACAGTGCAGGACAATTGGGAGAGAACGTCTTTTACCTTTATTCTCTACCTTTGACAACTTCTGTCTGCCAAACGTGGCCACACAAACTTGCACACGCAGCACCTCAGCAGTTTATTTCCTTGTTAAAATCATTCATCAAAGTGGCGTAGGCTACTGAAGAAGTCAACCAACGACAAAGCATTCTTTACTAGTAAGTGATAAACTCCCCCTCACCCCCCCTACCCCCACCCAGACTATTAGATATTCTGCTTATTTTAAAAAGCCACCATACCTTACATGTCAAGGCCACATCTAAGCATCCCACATTCTTGTCAATAAAGATCCACTTCATCTCTTCAGAAGATGTCTCCAACAACTTGCCAGCTTGTTGTGCAATATGCACCATTCAGTGAACACAATACGAACAATCCTGAGAGGTTAGTAAATGTATATGACATGATGAAGAATATTCTTTTTGAGAGTCATAGTCAATAGTCATGCAGGTTCTGTGTGACAGAGAATTGATAGGTGGTAGTTAACAAAAAGTCCACTTAAACCTCCTCTCTTGGCATGTGTGCTGCTAGTACTACCTGACTCTTTCAACCATGCTGTTGGTAATTACATGTGTTCTATTGCATGTCCTTGATGTCCATTCGTGCTTGTATATTTACAGCAGCCACAGTAACATAGACCAATCCTACAGTGTGAAAAACATGGCTCGTGAGTTGGAGGAGACAAAAAGGCAGGAAGAGGGAAGTAAAAAAATGTTGGTGAATTGTTCTGTGGTCTAGAAATTACAGAACATGAACATAAAATGCCTGGTTGGGGTGGGGGGCTGTGTATTTAGTTTGACATTAAACAGAACTCACAGAGAACACTGCGTTATAATTGAAAACAAAACTGCTTTTTTGAATATTTCATCTGCAGAAATGATTTAGTGAAAGTGCTCAAATGGCTCCCAGGGACCCTTGAGCACTTCACTTTCTCCTGCCTTATCTTCGCAGCTATTCCCTGTAGACCTTCTCCGTGCCTGTCAGGCCCAACACTTTGAATTTTCCACCTCCCTTATTCCTAATTACTAGACACAAATTTGGCATGCAAACCACCAGAAAAAACTTAAACAGCTAAGGACTGATTGCGGCTCGAAGTTTCCTGACAGATTCTTCTCATCCAAACTCCTGTCTATCTATTAGTGCAGTCTCAGTTTGAACAAGAGATAAGTGGTTTTACTTATGTGTTTAGTGACCTCCTCCTGAAATTAGATTTGAAATCATCTGATTCTGTTGGCACATAGATTAAAAAAATGTGCCGTGGGTGTGTAAAGTGTCACTACACCTAATGGCTGAACCCTGACTGATAATCAAGGAGGTGTAACAAAGCAGTAAAAACCCAGAGACCTAAGTAAACCTGCTAAGGACTGAAGTTAGTTTTATTATTATTTTTAGTCAATTCTAAAGTCTAACTTTTTGTCAAATAAATCAATACATAAGATAAAATAAATAGATTGACTAATTAAAAAAAACTTTAAAATAAAAAGTTAAAAATAAAACTAAAAGCAGTTTTGTCTATAATACTGTGCAAGTACATAAACAAACAAAACTAAGAGTTCTTAAAAATAAAGGTACCTGAAATAGTCCGTCACAAAAGAAGAACTTTTGGTTCCTTAACAAACCAGTAAGCACTTCTGTACAGAATGACCAAGGAAAGGTTAAGAACCTTTCTAAAGTTTAAGGAACCCCAAAATATAAATGTTAAACCATTTGAAGAATTTCTTTGAGCCATACATCTACTTTTTGCTTGAAAATGCATATTAAAATAACATCACTGGGACACATACAGGGAGGGATTCGAAGATGCTGATCGATTTAATCATTTTCCAAATACCGAACAACAAAGAGCAAAGCCTGTCGGATTACTTCAGTTGTTCATGGTCAAATTACAGCAAGGTTTGGACGAGTTATAGTCTTATTCACCAGCACAATGATCGGCATCCTTTTTATTTTACATAGCCAAAGAAAAGGACGTCTTGTGCATTAAATGTGTGTAAAATCTACAGCAAAAAGCACATTTCAAAAAGCATTTCTGAATTCACTAAACTCTTATGAGGCTGCACGGTGTCATAATGTGTTCACCTCGGGTCAGGTTTAATGGCGACCTCTCTCTAAGATCAGGGGAGAATATCTCATCCTGATATTGCTCTTCCATTTTCTCCCAGACACATTTGGTTTTGGATCCATGGCCCAAACTGCAGAATTTCCAGTTACCCTACACAAGGTTAATGGAGTTGTATCTATCTGCACTTGTAATCACAGGGCATAAACATAACCTCTCTCATACAAACTGTTCATGGAGTTGACTGCCTCCACTGTGCAGGCTTTACCCATTCTGATCTCTCCGAAGCGAGTGGCATTCACCCCTTGGCCTTCTATGACATTCAACTGCTTTGAATTGAGCGCCGGCTTTATCCATATGCATTTTATACGGGTGGCAATGAAATGCTGCAGCTCTCTGTCGAATGCATTACAGCGTTCTCCTTTTGCCCTCGCTGTTGAATGTTTCTGATTCTCAAAAACGTCTACTAAAAAAAGTCACATTGCTAAAATGTTTCTTTCATTTGTGCGGCTGTTCTCTGTGGGTTAATTTTCTAGTTCTCCAAATGCCTTCTCTTCTTTAGCAGTGCATTTTGTTGAAAATGATGTGAAGGTTTTTTAGTACAAAGAGTTGTGTCAGAGTTTAAAAAAAAAGAAAAAGAAAAAAAAAGCTTCAAGCTGAAGTATGACCAGATACACAGGTAGTAGTGTGTGCGCACATACACAAACACACAAAATATCTGCAATCAACATCCAGCAGCTCTGCATTCCCTCCCTCCCGGTTCAAGCGCAATTGCTCATGCAGTGGTGAATATGAAAAACAAACAAATGCTCAAATCACTTCCAGCAGTAAATTACCTGTGTCCCGATTGCATCTGACCCTTAACCCAACCTGTCAGCAGCCAATTACAAACACTCTCAGTGCTATGGGCACTCCCCTGAGATTGCCTAGTCAAAGACAGTTCTCTGAATTCACAAAGTGTAAGAGCATTGCTTGAGCATTTCAGTCATCGCCGGCCCTATCTTGCATCTTGAGATCAAGGGACTCGCGCAGATTGAAGCTATTTCAGTATTTGTGCATGTGCTGACAGTGGGTAAATTTTCATAAGGCCTCTGCGTTGACGCATTCACTTGTGTGGCAATAGTGGTATCTACCATCTCTCACTTCATACAACAGTTATCAGTTAGACAAAACAATTAACCTCCTCAACATCTTTATTCCACCACCACCCCCCAGTCTGCCATCCTTCCCCGTTCTAAAGTGCTGCATTAATCATCTTAAGTCTCTGGTCAATATGCAGCCAGAGAGGAAAGCGGCTCAGCACTCTGCTTATTTAACGGCTCACTGCTTTCGCACCTCTGTGGATTAGAGAAGAACGACCTGCATTTACGCATTTATTCACTCCACAGAGACCTGCTCATCCTCCACTCTACGCTATCGGAGAGAGAGGGAGAGAGAGAGAGCGAGAGAGAGAGCGAGAGAGCACAAGAGAGCGAGCTCTGTGAGTGAGTGACCTCGCAGGTCTTCCATCTCCAGCCGAAAACACTGTTCTCCTGCTTGAATGCACATGTGCATGTTTGTATATACTTCACTGATACTGCTCGAGAAGTTAGTGGAATGAAACCACACAGTATATTAAAGTGCCCTGTTATGAAATTGCCACAAAACCGATAAGATGAACAGACTACAGGGAGCTACCTAGAGACATAATAGCAGCTTGATGGACAGCATGGCTCTTAAAACATAAGAGGCACTTAACAGCAATAACTGAGTAATGCCTTGACACGGCGTCTTTTTGATGAGCTGCAAAACTGGCGCATCACTTTTAACAATGTAAGTTACTTTTCCTATGACAGCTCCATTGTTTTATCAGATGTCAATTTATCACTTTTTTGTACACTTTGAAGCAATTTGCAGTGATTGTGCCAATTTAGAAGATGCCTTGATTTGATCACCGCACACCCAGTGGAGTTATAAGATGGGCAGGCTGCATTTTAAACAAGCTGCACCGGTCATGCTTCAAACATTATGGGCTAAATTCTCCACAAAGGCAGAGTTTTGTCTGGAACTAGATTGACGTATGCATGCTCCACCTACAAATGAGTAACGACTTTTGAGATGCTTCATGGAATGTTGTCAATAATCTTACTCAACATAACGTATTAAGGAGCTGAGATGCACTACATAAGGCTGAGATTCCAGTTTAAAACACTACAATTCCAGACTGGACTTTTGCAGCTGTGGCCTAATAATTAGAGAAAAGGGCTAAGGCTAAAACCAGAGGGTCAATGGTTCAATCCCTGGGACTGGCAGGGAAAATGATGGTGGAGTGAGTGAGTAAATAGCACTCTTCCATTCCCACATCCACAGCTGAAGTGCCTTTGAGCAAGGCACCTAACACTTTAGCTGCCCCCCAGCCACTATAGGTGCGTAGCCCACTGGTGTCATGGATGGGTTCAATGCAGAACAAATTTAATGTCCACAGTGTGTACAGAATAAACAAGACCACATTCAACCACATTTTTCCAGCATTCATGGAAGCTTTCCTAACCCACACATTCCCACCCTGATCCAGGAGCCTCCTTCCAATGCGCATTTTTGTGTTTTCTTGAACACATCCACTTTAACCCAAGAAGGGATCATTAATCAGTGGATTGTTTGCATTGATTGTATTGAGATCCATTGCACTAATGTAACAGCAGTTTCCACAAAAGAACATATCTGCATTATTGAGCATAGATAAGTGAACTGGACCCCATAGCTTTAAACTAAGGTTCCAATCAAACAATGTGTCATATATACATTAAACACATGTCAGGTTTAGGAAAATGAGAACTGTGCCACATGAGAGATGAATGTTTATATTCCCAGCTGACACACCAAGGCAAGTACTAGGGGAGTGGGACGTAACAGCAAGTGATGGTAAAGGTGCGACCACTTGCAGCAGGTAAGAATGGGGGTCACATGCTGAGCTTGTGTGTTGAACCAGGGTCTAGTAAAAATGTCCAGCTGGGGGAATTGGACGCCTGAAGCTGCGAAGACTGCAGAAGATAGAGGGTGTTGAGGAAATGCTGGGCAGAGCGGAGAGCTCCATCCTGAATGCCGGGGTCAGTTACTGGGACTGCTTCTCCTAAAAGAGCCGCCCTGGAGAGAGGCATGAATGGTGAGCAGCAGGAGAAAACATAACGCAAAGCAGAGGAGGCACAATCACCACCAGGCAATGACATAAGGTTCTGTCAAAGGCCATTTCAGCTGACGCCTCCCCCAGCGTCCACTATTCTCCAAGCTTTTGCGTTCCGTGCTGAAAAGGAAATGGAATGGCTTGGCTTTATTTCGTTCCTAGCAGTTCACGACTGACAATTTTAAACTGTTTTTTTTTCCCTTTTCCTTTCTACAGTTAAGAGCATCTTGAAAGAGCGCAGCCTCAATCAGAAACGTTAAACGGCCTGATGAATAATAAATAATATTGGTGATCCTCAAATTAAAACCCCATTACACGCATGTAATATTCAGATGCTTTAATCCAGGCTTTTAGCAAGCTGCTGGAAGGCTCTGTATGTTTGGAGGGTGCCCCAGAGCAAGAGCAATCTGTGCAGAGGAAAAGAGCAAGAGAGAGTGGGAGAGAACACCTGCTTTAAAACTGTCCCAGGTCCTTAGATGCATCAGGCATGCATTTAAAATCTGTGGACTTACACCGAGGAGATTCAGCCTTTTATCCTCATACATCAGAGCTCTTTCATAATCTGGGTCATTGTGGTGGCAGACATCTCTCAGGACAACAAAAAAGTGTAACCTAATGTGTGCTCATTTACCAGGATGACCTGTATTATCTGCAGACACATAGCGATGAGGCTTGAAGACTGAGTTCTCCCTGTAATGAGAAGCTTTACACTGCTGGTGGGCAGAGTGGGGGGGGGGGGGGGGGGGGGGGGCCGGGGGCTTTTCCGACCCCTTCCCCCCCC